>SWBJ01000126.1:0-122887 GCA_024195555.1 Aureobasidium sp. EXF-12298
ACCGAGGAGCCTCAGACAACAGCCGAGACCATGGAGGACGATGGCTGGTCCACCGTCTCGGCCAAGACTAAGAACTTCAACCGCAGAGGAGGCAACCGCACCATGGCCTCGTAAAGAGATCCATGAACGAAAGTAACGAAACCGACCTGTTTTTCCTCTCGCCACCAACCCACCCAAATTCGATAACCAACCACACCGGAGTTCTGAGAAAGGAAAAAGGGGGAAAAATGCTTGTTTTGTAATGTCTGCCGTTTGGAGTCTTTCTGTTTCTTTTTTGACATACAACACCTTTTCACCACGCAAGATGGCACGAAACTTCTTTGTCACGCTCTTCTCCACAAGTACCCAACAACATACGCTCTTCCTGCAATCATCTTTTTCTAGTCATTACAGAAATCGCAAAAAAGTCATTTGGTTCAACACGATAGTTTTTTTCCTGTTTCTTTTCGACCATCCCGCTAAGTGCTGTTCTTGCGATCATCCCTGTTCTCATTGATTCGTGCTTTCTCGTGCTTATGTTCTAAATTCTCTATCTCTCGTGCGTGCTGGATCCCGTTTGGTATGACTATCGAAATGCACAGTACTTTCGAGAAACGGAGTGGTATCCATAGAAAGCCCTTCTTTCATTGGGCTCTCTCTGGACACACTTCAACTTTGCTGTCAACTGTGCATTTCTGTAGCATACAGATTCTATGCTGCCGTCGCTGCGAGACGCACACAAAGGTGCAAACGTAAGTATTGCTCGAACTGACCTGCATCGGGTAACGTCAACAGAAATAAAACCACATCCTTGATCTACACTTAATCTCGCCATCGACCCATACCCCAAAGACCATGCAGTCACCTGTGTTCATCACTCTCATTGCCTGCTACCCTACTACAGACACCTGTGCGACAACGTATCTTGAAACGGCCAAGAATGAAGGTTCGGGTCGATGAAACATAGCAAGCACATTCTTCCTCGCCAAATGAAGCCAAGATACAGATACTAATATATGGGAACGCGAGTACGAAAGACGGAGAGAGAGATGGATATCATCGACCCGAGGCCTTTTGTTCAAAGATGATGGTCCTCGGGTCCCAGCCTTCCAAGTCAGAATATAAGCATTGAAACCTGAAGATGTAGGTACCGAAGACATGAGGGTAAAATGAGGTTCACCGACCCGGGGCATTTAGTTCAAGGACGAAGTTCCTCGGGTTGGTGACATATAACAATGACTCTCCAGCCTTGGGTGTAGGTTTTGATGTACGAACATCGAGATATATGGACATGGGCAACAAGAAAATCACGGAAAGATGAGATTCATCGACCCTAGGCGTTTCGTTTGCCGTGATTTTGCAGTTTGAGAAATACGATGGATGTCGTGATAATGACTGGCGGATCGGGCGTGATCGAGGGACTGGCATCGTAAAGACGGGCCATTACCAGGATATTGCGACGATGATCATAGATGTCTTTGCTCGTCCTTTGTCTTTTGTCCTGATTTGTTAATACTTGTTCCTATAAGTCTCAACATTGATAGGCGATAAGAAGTTGAAGCCACACAAGCTTCAGAAACTCAGAATTACGGTACTACGAATACAAAGACTCCAATAAGAAGTGCAGGTACTCATCTGAAACATCACCACCACATTTTGATACAGAAATCACCGGGGAAGTCTGGTCTATTCACGAGACCGTTAAAGAAGTGAGTTGCTCCCTGAACAAGTTATAGGATACCATCCGAGAACCAGGAGAGGAGGTCGTCAGGTCAGTGATTCTGTGTCCTTTGCTTTCTCTCCAATCATGCCGCTCTTCCAACCCTTTCTCTTGCTGCATGAACTACTCGAAGAGCGGTGATGGAGTATGGAAGTCGATATGCGGTATTACAGACCCGAGACACTCCTTTGAGTCTTCTTGTAAATGCCTCAAGGTTAGTTGTACTAAGCATAGGGGATTGGACACGTCTATACTTTCGCCTGTGCTTCACTCCATAGTATGTACAAATGTTCCGATGTATCTGTAACTATGCTGAACTCAAGCTGCCCTTGATTTATAAACTACTGTGTAAGTGATTTGCGTGGACGTTGCAGGCTATTAGATCTGCATCACACCAAGTCCGGAGGGGAATAGAAAACAGTAGACAACAGCGTGTGTCCATGGAGAAACATTGCCAGCATGATCACTCACTCTTATTGTATGACCTTCTGATGTCTATCTGTCATAAGACGCTTGGCCTCAAAACCTTGACATCTTGACATCCCAACGTTACCACCGACTCGAACCCGTGTATACTGCTGGTCTGCCACTCGGAACACTTATCTGCATTTATGCTTCTGCAGGATCCAAAGTCGTCCAAGGTGCGGGCACGAGTTTCGCTACTACTGCGGTGACTAGAGACGGTTGTGTGGCTAGAACCAGATATACTCACCATAGGTTGAGTACGAACTCTTCTATCCGACACTCCGTCGCTGGCTCCCTTCCCCTGACGGTTTGACTGCATGCTTAATGCAACAGCTCCATGCAAGTGAGGTAATGTCTAGTTAGGCAGACTTAAGATGAACAATGATCAGGTCAGTAAAACCAAAACTCATCTCGACATCTCCTTCTCGAAGCTAAGCATTGGTTTGGGCATTCATTTGCGAGGACTGAGAGAGAGGTCAGATACACAGACCTGATGAACTTCTTTGCTGTAGGTGAAACGGGGCATAAATACCACTGCCAAGTGAGTTGGGCATGATATCCGAGTCAATACTCCAGACATCAGTGGTCCAATAGGAGGTGGATTGCTTGTCGGCTCGGTCAGGCTGCAAAAGAGAAGGCTTCTAAGAAGGTTGTCAGTTTATAAAGAAGTGGGAACGAGAGGCAGCCGGGCCTGTTAAGAGAGCATACTTTATACGCGCGTCACAATGTTAGCAGTCAATGTGGAATCTGTCAGGTCATGATACACGCAGGGATCCACGGATCTAGAGGACCAAGGTATAGTTCAGTCATGCAAGATCAATTCGTTCTCTGTAGTCAATGCAGACCCTAGTACAGTGGGGTCACTAGCCCTGCAGACAATCTGAATTTCTGTGCTTTAAAGTGAGTGAGGTCTAAGATAGAACATTGGAGAAGATGATACAACCCGAACCAATACTGGATTTAATTATTTCGAGCGTTCCCTCCGATCTTACCGCTCTGAATATACATGTCAATTGAGGGCAGTCTATGGCTTGCACTGTACTCAACCCATATATGGAGATGAAGATACCTCCTCCTGGATGATAGACCGATCACGCCCCGAAGGGAGACTCGGTGATCTCAGTCCGACGAAATGCCGAGTCTCGACCTGCTACAGCCCATCTTTTCTGATATAACATCATCCTGTTCTATTCCATTCTCGCCCTCTCACATCATTTCTCGATTCGACCACATATCTGTCAGAATGCGTTCTTCCTGACGCCTCAAGCAGACTGTGTCTCGTGGAGCTTTCTACTCGAAGGTTACACGGTAATGCTAGGGCCTAAGTACTGCCATTTACAAAGGAGTGATTAGATTGCACCTGACAGCCAAGGATGAATATGACGCGAAGACTCGGGGGTTCTGTAAGTACTCGATACAACAGCCCAAATCGCGATCGCGATATAACAAGAGAATCTTTGGTGGACGATACCATATACTATCATCGAACCACTTGTCCCAAACGTCTTCTACCGCCACTTCATCTGTATAGAGCACTCGATCTGTATCACTCCATGAGACAAATATCCGAACTCCCTGTATTCTTAACAATATATGTACCCACTTGTACATCGAGAAATGACTGTCGAGTATGCACAATATGACAACGTAACCAGTAGGGAGAGAAATTATGTACAAGTAGGAAGACTAGATCCCCATCATGAGACAGAGGATGAGCCAGAGGGAGGGATGGCATGATTGTCTATCAAATTCAGTCAGTATAAATCGATCAATGACTCCTGAAGGAAAGTATGATCAACAGAATATTCTTGTGGGAAGTACATTAAAGCATGGTTGATAGAGCCAACATCTGTCGAGTTCTGCATTAGCATCTCACAGTCATGTCTCGCTGATTTGGAGGAAGTAGTATCACCGTGCTAAAGCGATGGACTAACCCATGGATAGATATAAGGGATAGTAGAGTGACAAAGACTGTGTTCCGAACTTCGACTACCTCAACAAAGGTCATAGGAAGACTAGGTCTATAAATTGCTCCAATTTCGCCCTCTGAGATACTCGGGGAGAATTGTCGTCTATTCGGATTACATGACTTGCGTCTTCTCGGATCACACACTCATACGCCAGAGAAACAAGGAGAGACCCCTGATACAAGATGTAAGAGGTCTGGGATCCGATCCAGACAAGACTTACTCCCACTTAGAGTGCAGATATACAAACGATGGCTGGCACAATCGTTATTAGTAGCCACTGCTTAGAAGATGCAGAGAGATACCAAAGAATCACAGACCTGATAACCTGAGGTCTCGTGCAGTGGAGGAAACATTGATCTGGAAAACTCTCGACACAAGCCAAGGTCTTCAGTTTGTATGGGATCTTCAGGGCATAGTGCCGGACCTTTCGGTCCTGTCGTGAAGATTTGAGACTTTTGCTGAGGTGCCTTGATTTTATAGTCTCGAGCCTGGCGTACTCCTGGGAGTGGTTAGTTCAGGAAGACGCTTGCGGTACGAGGGCCAATGCGATCAGTGGTGAGTGGAAGTGGAAACTCATATGTGTGTTATGTTCGGGTGAGAAGTCTCTTCGGATCGATATCCTACTTTGCATCGAAAATATTAGCAAGATACCCGCATTCTTACACACGTACACAGAGAAGTCCGCAATAAGTTAACAACGAGTTGGTCATTTGAACCACGGTAGCTATACGTTCACTTCAAACTGAACTGAACAACATAAGATCACAAGATATACTAGACGAATACTCGCCCACCGATTACCTTTTGGGACCGATGTAACCAATTAAAGGTGACGTGACAGAGAAGCTGCGATATCGGCTGAACAGAACACAACAAATCATCGATGACACCAACAAACATGTTTCCTTCTCAGATACGGCAGGTTTTGGGTCAGATTGACCAGTTGAGAATCCTGAGCACGAAGACGGGAACGGGAAGGTGAACAGGTCTCTAACTCCAGATCGAGACCAAAAGATGCACGTGAATATTTCAGTAACTCATGCAAATCAGTGCTTGTTAAGAGATGCAGCAACGACAGAAGAGGCCACAGACCTGATGGCGTACTTATCCATCCCTGGACTCGCCTATCTCCCATCACAGATGGACGAACAAGCCAGAGCAGGACAGCTCTAGCAGCCGAACGAAGCGAAGATTGCTCAAGTAGTCCTGGAGACTCTTTTGTATATGTAGAAGTTCCAATTATGGCAGCGTGTTTATATAGATCACATTCCGAGGACATGTGATAGCAGGAAAGCTTCGAAAGTTCGATCAGGCAGGAGACAGTCATAGATTGAAGAAGGAACGGCAAAGATGGATGAGAGGCATCAACAACATAAATGAGAGCAAAAAGAATGTTAAGGAAAGACTGGCTTTGACGGCTACATCTAATGCACAAGAATTCAAGGGACAACATCAACCAACCAAAAGGCTTCAGGTGGTACGATCAACCTTCTTTGGCACTTTGTAAGCTTTGCAGATGTGAAAGTAAAGGATCGGATGTCCTGCATCCAACCCTGAGATGGCACTATGCAGAAACATCCAAGACAGTCCAAAGTTTTCTGAGTATTCATGCCGCTTAGCCATCAACAGTCTTTCCCCCACTCCATCACTAGCTCAAGACTGCTCATGCCATGATCTCTTGCTTTTTATGTTCAATTGACGGTCGAATAGATCGATCTCAGCGACATATTCTGCTTCTTTCTGTTAGCAACATTCCTATTCTACCTCCCAGCATCCTACCCGATATCAGCTGAAAATGGCACTCTGGCTAATCCCCTTCATCCCCTGCTTCATGCACAAAGATGCTCCATGGTGCTGGTCCCTAGCCTCAGCAGACACCACACAAATTGTCAAGTCCTTATTAACAGCACCTACCTCGCTGGAAGCCATAACAAACACCAGCGCACAAGCAAATCCTCAGTCCGACTTCGAAGACTTCCGCAGGCATTTCGAAGCTATCTCTAGAGCGCTTTCTATCCTCGAGGCTCAGCCAGCTACTGGACTGGCTGCTATGTCTGAAGCCGAACTTGACAGCTACCTGGCTGGTCTGGAGGCTCCGGCGCCTACAACCATGTTAACTGTGGCCACCAGCGTGCGTGCCACGCGAACACCAATCTAGTCTGGCCTAAAATTAGAGACGATCATGGAATGAGGATTCTCTGTATGCATCTGTATGCATGAAGAGTGAATGGCAATTAGATTCAAGATAGTGTGGTGTTATGGCTTTGCTAGTAAGATGGTGGTGGTATATCTTGTAAATTAGACACTAAATAGGTTCTTTTTGTATGACAACCATCTCTTTGTTGCAAACATACGTAGCCTATGATATGATGCTGTATGTGTGATGCGGAGCAGTATGACAGCGGTTTGACTTTGAGCACAATGTTTGTGAGATCTCTTGGTTGGAGAGTCTTGTATATGTCGGCTGTAGAGCCATCGTGCCAAGTACTGACATGGCAGATTTTGTCGGTGCGAAGACAGTGTAACTCCGTCACAGAGCACGATGACCGTGTGAGTAGGGGTCCAATCTTCTTCATGTACCAGAATGTGTTGCTCCTGGTAGTCTCTGGTAGCGCCGCAAAGCAGATTGCAGTATGTTCAGATGCACAATAGTTTCCAGATCAGAAGTGTGTCCCGAGAGAGCCTGATGAGAATACTATCTGAATGACAGCTGCCTTGTATGTTCAAAAACCTTGACGGGTGATGTTCCTAGAAATCCTCGTCGGCTCCAGAAACAGGTGGAATCCGTTACGTGGTCCCATGGAAGGGAGACCAGGCTCACTCGTAACAGGAGGAGAGTGTCGAAGTTCTCATGTTGCAGCGGAACAAGTGCAGCGTATTCGTGCTGTGGTGCAAGCTCGGTCGGGTGTCCGATGGAAATCGAACTGCGAACTCAGACAGGCTCCAGTCCAGACATAACCAGCGGCCATCGCAGATGTCGCTGCCACTCATGGGGAACGACCCTTCTCAATCCTTGAACTTCTCTCCTGGGTGTTTGCCCAACCCACCAATGCGCACTAGCCTTCGTAGCAAGCGAGAAGAAATGTGCCAAAATGACCAGAGCTCTCGGACGCGATTCTTCGAGCATGTCCACGAACTTCTTGGGTACATACAGAGCAAAAGCGGCGATTCGTGTGCACATCTGATGCAGTGATTCACCATCCAGGACAGCCGTGTACATGGTGCCGATATAACTCAAGGTGCACTCGTAAGCTTCCCTGACCTCAGCGTTCCAGAGTTCGGAATCTTCATAGACGCCCTGGGCATTTTTGGGTCCCAGAATGCCAATGAAGGGTTCTCGATGCTCTTCATCGAACATTCTCGGTATAGCGACAAAGAAGGGCTGGTTTTCGATGAAGCTAATAATCTTGGAAGCAGGGAACTTGCGGGCACTCTTCAAAGCCTCATCGTATATGGCACAGGCACCTATACCGAGGCGCAACATATCGGTAGGTGGCTTATAAGGATGTCGATTGCGTTCCTGAAGGCATCCAAATGCATTCATGGTCATCAGAATCGACGTGAAACAGAGAGAATCGGGCTCTTCTGCGTGAGTGTGAAACTGAGCAATTGCTTTGCGCTGTTCCCGAAGAGCTAAACTGAGATATACTCTTTGAGCAGTGAGCAGCTCTACTTCGTCCGGTGCATCGCGTAAAAGATTAGTGGCGGAGAGAGCGTAGATGGTGTACAACAAATTGTCGTGACGCATGGCGATGTAAGGCATGTGATTGTTCCAGATCTCGATCAGAACAGACTTGGGAGCGGGAGAATGGAAGGGCGTAGCTACAATAGTCACGTAATTATGCCACAGGCGCAACTCCAGGAGGCGACGTTGGCGTGATTCGGGAAGATCCAAGATATCATCAGCCGTGATAGGGTCGTTGATGGACGGGGGAGTGAGAACTTGGTTGAGGGTGAGCTTTGGCTGGACCGGATCTAGTTGCAGCGTGGTGTTTGGTGACAGTGATGTCTCGCCGCTTGCAGTCCTGGAGACTTCATTGTGAAGGTAGACGCAGGGTACATGATGGCGGTTGCATCCTCCACATGCAGGTTTGGTCTCATCGCACTGTTTGTCGCGTTAGGGATATGCATCAAGACACGATGACACAGCGAATGCTGCCTCAGAGCGGGCAGTGGGCAGGCAAAGGGCAGACAGAGGACAGACAAGGGCTTTTCATGTTTTGCGTTAGGGAACGGGTCGGGACTCACCTTAACTCGGCGAGCCTTGCATCTCTGACAACCAGCGCGTGACTTCTTGTGGTTCAGGCGCGGAGGGCGTCGATTCTGAGCACTCGGAGCGCCAGTCATAATATAGCAATGTTATCACACGAGGGAAGAGGCTTCATCTAGGGACGATGGACATGACAATAACAATTGTCTTGATGCAGGGTCATGATGAGTGACGGACCAAGTTGGACGGATCAAGTGCCGAGTGGAAGAGACGGCAAGCGGGAAAAAGCAAATAATTAAATCCTTCGGACCTGAGACAGGAGCTGTGGCTGGTGCAGGCTTGTGGCTGAAGTTCCAAGGCGGTGAGGGGATCTGAAACAACGTCACCGAGGCTGGTGGGCGACGAGCATCGCTGACCAAACCGCTGCAGCCTTATACCCACCAACAGCCATTTAGTAGATGCAGTGATTATGAGTGGGAGGCTGCTGTCGTCGCGTTATGCGACGCTTGCTCGACATAGCTCCCCCCTGGCCCTGAGATCGCCATATCATACCGCCCACCAACGCGCAGGAGGTTTAATCATACGAAACAGCATCCCACGGAGTCGGCCCATATCATCTGGAAGCAGCACTGCAGTAGTCCGACATGCTTCGTTTGCTCGCGCTATACCAAAGCTCGCATTCAAGCTGGTCCGACTGCCTGCACTCCTGGGCGCGACAGCAGTAGGAAGTCTTGCATACATTCAGTACCAAGCAGCTCGTTAGTCACCCCCTTCGTACCTTCATTTCCACGACTGACAGCAGCACAGAGGCTGGAAACTACGCAATCGACCTCTTCAGTAGAGCTTCAGACGCAACCACGACTGGAGCTCGCTCCATATTCGAAGGCGCTGGTGGCATTTTCGCCCAAACAAAGGCTGGTTGGGAGAAGACCAAGAAGGACTTGCAAGAGCTGTTTCCACAACAAGAATCATCTGGCCCTGGAGGAGATGGTGGTCCTGGAGGAAATGGCCCGAGTCCCAAAGAGGCTCGTGTCGGAGCTGCTGCTGCTGGTACAGCGACGGCCGCTGCTTTCGCCTTGAACGATGATGATGAAGACGACAGATCCGAGGAAGTTGCTGCTCGCGACGACCAGATGATGCTCCTCACACGCAAGATGATCGAGATTCGAAGTCTGCTCCAGACAGTCGGCCAGTCCGAGACCCTCACACTACCCTCGATCGTCGTGGTCGGCTCGCAGTCATCGGGAAAGAGTTCAGTGCTGGAAGCCATTGTTGGTCACGAATTTCTGCCCAAGGGATCCAACATGGTCACTCGTCGCCCCATCGAGCTGACACTGGTCAACACTCCTGGAGCACATGCCGAGTACGGCGAGTTCCCTGCTCTTGGTCTGGGCAAGGTCACCGACTTTGCTCAGATTCAGAGAACCCTGACCGACCTCAATCTGGCAGTTCCTGAGACCGAATGTGTATCCGACGACCCGATCCAGCTGCGAATCTACTCGCCCAACGTTCCCGACCTTTCCTTGATTGATTTGCCCGGCTACATCCAGGTGACTGGTTTCGACCAGCCAACCGAACTTAAGGAGAAGATTGCTGCCCTGTGCGACAAGTACATCCAGGCACCAAATGTCATCCTCGCTATCTCTGCTGCAGATGTCGATTTGGCCAACTCGACCGCTCTTCGTGCCAGTCGTCGCGTCGACCCTCGTGGCGAGCGTACCATCGGTGTCATCACTAAGATGGACCTGGTAGACGGCCAAAGGGGCCACCAAATGCTGACCGATAAGAACTACCCTTTGAGACTCGGCTATGTTGGCGTTGTCTGTCGTGTTCCTCAGTCATCTAACTCTCTCTTCTCTCGTGGCAATGCAAATATCACATCCGCCATCACCCGCAACGAGAAAGCTTACTTCTCTAACCACCCTGAGAGCTTTGGCCCTACCAGCGAAGTCACTGTGGGCACTACCAATCTCCGCAAGAAGCTCATGCACGTTCTGGAATCAACAATGTCGGCATCGCTTGCCACTACTGCTGAAGCCATCCATCATGAGCTGACTGAAGCCACCTACGAATTCAAAGTGCAATACAACGAGCGTCCTCTGTCAGCCGAGTCATATTTGGCCGAGAGTCTTGACGCTTTCAAGCACTCGTTCAAAGGCTTTTCTGATTCATTTGGTCGCCACCAACTGCGCGATATCTTGAAGCATGAGCTTGACCAGCAAGTTCTTAACCTGCTCGCCTCGCGCTACTGGAACAGACCTCTGGAGGATCTCTCGGCCCAAGAAGGTGAAGGGTTTGTTGAGATCCTCGCCGCTCTTCCTAAAGCGGACCCTAACGATCAACTATGGCGCCTCAAGCTTGATGCCAGTTCCGCTTCTCTAACCAAACTTGGCATCGGACGCCTTGCCACAACTGTCGCTGCTGAATGCCTGCAAGCACATGTCGAGCGTCTGATCTCCTCTTCCACTTTCAACGCTCACCCCTTCGCACAAACAGCAATCACACAAGCTGCTCAGGGAATTCTACACGATCTAGCTTACGATACTAGCGATGAGCTAGAGATTTGTGTCAAGCCCTATAAACATCGCATCGATCTTGAAGATTCGGAATGGATGCGCGGCCGCGAGAATGTTCAAAGAGTCCTCAAGGATGAACTTCGTGATTGTGAAGATGCCGTCAAGATTGTCGAAGCAGAGATGGGAGGCAAAAAGCGCTTCAAGGATGTCGTGACCTTCATTGACAAGGTCAGAAAGGGAGATATCAACCTTGAAGGCAACAGCAGTGGAGGCGCCGGTGGCTTCTCAGCCGCTCTCCTTTCAAAGGGTAGAGAGGCAGTGTTCCTTCGCGACCGTGCTGACATTCTGCGCATGCGTCTTCTTGCAATCAAGAGCAAGACTTGCGCCAACAAGAACAACAAATACATCTGTCCTGAGATCTTCCTCGACGCAGTGGCAGATAAGCTCACCACTACCGCTGATCTCTTCATCGATGCTGAGCTACTCAGCAAGTTCTATTACCAGGTAAGACCGATCTATCACGTCTATTGACAACCACTAATCAGACCAGTTCCCTCGCGCCCTCGACTCAAAATTCCGCTCTCTCACCCCACAACAACTCGATCAATTCGCACGCGAAGACCCGAAGATCCGTCGCCATCTGGACGTCGTGCACAGAAAAGAACTATTGGAGCACGTACTCAAGGAGATGGAAGCCCTCAAGGCTCTGGAAGCCAGGGAAAAGAGAGCAGGCAGAGGAGCCAGAGAGCCCATGTCTCGTCTCGAGCGTGATCGTGCAGGCGATGATTCGGGCGACAGAAGGAAGAGAGGCTGGGGTTTGTTCTAGGAATACGACCCTGAGTAAACTGTTTTGTCAAAATTTGCAGAAGAGGTTCGACTGTATTGATGTTTTTGGACCTGGGTCGCGTTCACTTCTTTGTACCATTAGTTATAGATACCACTATGAGCACCTACGCATCTCAACGCCATAAGTAAGAACTAAGTGTTTGAAAGTGAAGTCCTGTTCTGATGTCAAGATCAGCTCGGCGCACATCTGCATCTTCAACTGACTGTTCCGCATTTGGCAAGAACAGCCGAGACATCGCTTCCAAATGCACAACAAACACATTCACCTTCGTACTTCATCCAACAACATCCATCATCAGATTTATCTCAATGACATCAAATTCTCTCCATTTACCTGAGATAGTCAAACATTGAGCGCACCCTACGTACTTCGCTCAAATACTGTTCACTCATCTTATCAAGAGCTCATCATTGGCTGCCTCACAACATCATGGCGGGCATCCCAGGACTCGATCGACGTGCTATGGAAGCCGAACGTCTAGCAAGAATGCAAGCAAAGCTTCCGAAGATCATCGAACAAAAGCCCACAACAATGCAAGCAACATCTTCCAAAAGACAGAGATCCATATCTCCGCCACCAACATCACGACCAACCAAGAAAGTCAAAGAACAGGAGAACACATCGAGTCTGCTTCAATATCCACGAGGAGTGGTCAAGAAAACATGGGCCTTTGGTCACATTCGAAGTGCCAACGACATCAAGATCGAAGAAGTGCTTGAGAAAACAACCCTACGCACAGCCTTGATCTCCGCATTTCAATGGGACACAAACTGGTTTATGGCAAAGCTCAACCTCGCGCAGACTAAAGTCATCATGGTTATGCAAGCAGACAGCGAAGCCGTGAAACAGCAATATCGTCAAGAGACTGAGTATCTGGGTAAGATCCTCCGCCTGGTCTTTCCCTCCATGGAAGGTAACGTGAACTGTATGCACTCCAAGCTCATGCTGTTATTCCATTCGCACAAGCTGCGAGTTGTGATACCTTCGGCAAACATGACGGACTACGATTGGGGCGAGCAAGGTAACATGGAGAACTCTGTCTTTCTCATCGACCTACCTCGACTTGAACACACAACCATAAGCTATGCAGGTTCATTGCCTCAGTTTGGACGCGAACTACACTTCTTCCTGCAAAGAATGGGCTGCAACGAAGATATCCTCAAAGGCGTTCTGAACTTCGACTTCACCAATACCAAACATCTTGCTTTCGTCCACTCGGTCGGTGCCTCCAGCCACTATGGTGAGGACATGGAGCGAACTGGCTATGTCGGCTTGAGCAAAGCGATCCGCGAATTCAGGTTGCCATCAAAGTGTTCCTTGTCCTCCACATCAAATCTCCACATCGACTACGCAGCCTCTTCCATGGGTTCTCTCAATGACGCGTTTCTCACAATCATCCACAACGCCGCTCGAGGCGAAGACGCAACAGTCACACCCAAATCCCTCAGCGGACCTGCACCCAAGCCTTTCCAAAACACCATCTCGACGACGAACATCCGCGACCTCTTTCGGATATATTATCCCTTGAACTCCACAGTGACAAACAGCAAAGCCGGTAGTGCCGGAACTATCTGTCTCAAGTCTGACTGGTGGAGAGGCCCTCTCTTTCCTCGCGAGTGTTTCCGAGACTACCGCTCTGAACGCTCTGGCGTTCTTTCCCACAATAAGATTCTCTATGCCAGAGGCATCAACGACAAAGGACAACAGGTTGCGTGGCGATATGTGGGGAGTGCCAATCTGAGCGAAAGTGCTTGGGGCAAGTTGAGTTGGGATAAGAAGAGAAAGGAATGGAAGCTCGGATGCAGGAATTGGGAGTGCGGTGTCATCATTCCTGTGGAGACAGAGGAAGCCACAGAAGATGAACAGCATACGAAGGCTGAAATGCCAGAGATTGTGGTTCTGAGTGATGATGAAGATGCAGAGACGGAGGGCGAGGATGAAGATGCTTCGACTGACAGCGAAGGTGAAGATCAAAAAGAGAGTGTGGTCAAGGGAAAGATAACCAGATCATCGAATCAGCAGGCCGAAAAGAACAAGCCGAAGCCAGCTGAACTTAGAGTTGAGATTCCTAGCATGGACGTCTTCGGATCTGAGAATATTCCATTCGAGTATCCGGGCGCTGAGTACGATGGAAAAGATCCATGGTTCTCCAACTTTTGATCAAGAGGGATTGGATGAAGGGGAAATTTGAGACAGCCAAATTCCCCAGTGGCTCCAAGTATCGAAAGTTCCAGCATCAGCAAATCAAACATCAACAGCATTTTTCAGACTCCCATTTCAAGATCCAGTAGACTGTAAGGTCTCCCATTGCTCGTGGTAGTGTGGGATCAAAAGAAGTAGTGCAAGCAACAACAGCACGAGATGCGTCCAGCCCCTTTCTATATGCAATCGCACCTTCGCGTGCTCGCTTCATATAAAAAGGCTCGCGTTGATGGAATGAAGCATCACGAAAGCGATGCTGCGTCCGTCAGAGTACCTCGTTGCTCGGTACCACCAGCTGGAAGCTATGCTAGCCAGTCGACCGTGATGACCAGGATGTTCGAGTGCAGGTGGCGGATAAAGAACTCGATCAGGTCTGTGATGTTCCTGTGAATGTCTGTGCTTAGTCATCAAGTTGATGGGGTTGAGGTGGTGGATAGTAGTTCGACGGAGATGTGGAAAGTCTCAAGGGGATCATGGACCTGATGCCTCTGCGTCTCCTGACAGCTTTGATTCTTCTTTCTGGGGACCTTTAAACTGATAGGCCGATACACGGGTCAGTGAATAACGTTTCCAGTTCATTCATCTTGGACGATGCGTTGTGGTTCATTGTGCCGCTGACAACCATACCTCACTGTTGTTGATAAACAAGGTATATATACTCCATTGAAATTATCTTGCGAACGGGTTCAACAGCCACCTGCAAAGCAGGCCTAAAGACGAGTAAATAAATCTCAAGAGACAGGAATGTCTCGTGGCACATGAAGCAACAGCAGAACCTTTAGTCATGGTCACATGGCAAGACATGCGAAGTTAAGCATTAGCATATCAATCAATGATGGCTGATGTAAGTACTCAGCAACAAACTCTTACCAGGTGAAGTGGCTCATGTCACTCGTGATAGTGTCAGCGATAACTACATTCTCAACGACATGTCACAATTAGCCAGCACAGTAAGAGCAAAGCTAGTGGTACCAGCATGCGATGCACCAGACCCTGTGATATAAGTTCGCATACTCATTTGCCATCTCTCTGATCGATACTGTCAATCCGGACGAGGACTTCAACTCATCGGATGTCGAGGTGCCTGCAACAACAGAAACAACGTACTACCGCCTCGGCACTGAAGCTCTTAGCACCTTTAGTCCTCTCGCTGGATAACGAAGTCAATCAGGTCTATGATTCTCCTATGAGTGTGTGTTTTCCAAAAGGTAGTCGAGGGGTACAGGTCATACGATTGTAATCTGTAACAGGGATGCAGTAGATCTTAGAAAGATCATGGACCTGATTGTTTTACGTCTTGTGATATTTATGGTGCCTTGGTCTTTATCGGTGGCTTGAGCCCGTGCTTGAGTAGTAGTCTGTGATCATGGTGAAGTCTTCTAGAGTCTCTTCTTTGACCTTCAAACAGCAGCTCGGCCAATCTATATGGTGTTTTCCGACATGATCCAGGTATATATAGTCGACTGGAGACCTTTGGGAGCGAAACCCATAGCCATCCCGAAAAACACAAGAGTGAATAACGAGATAAGCCACAAAGGCAATCATATGCTTTCTATGGAGTCTCGACTGTGAACTGTGCGGAGGTTCTTTGTCTGTAAAATGATGACGAATATTCTTGCAATACGTGATCATGGGCATTCGACGAGCAGGACATGGTGGCCCGTAGTCAGTAGATAGTTCGCACTGCGCTATAAAAGACTATCCGAGTTACTCGGCCAGATATCAGAATCCCAGAACGACTTGAACGAGAGCAAGATCGCCATAGATTGCAACGTACGGGGACTCTAACTTGTCGATGGATAGTATGACAGACAATCATTCAAGAAAGATCTGTCAGGCTTGCGATCCTCTTCGGGATGTTTGTTCTCCATTGAATGATCGGGGTCATGATTTATCTGATGATAGGATGTAGTGGAGATCTAACAAAGCCCCAGGGAGATCGTTGACCCGATTGGTTATGTCTTCTGACATTCTTACCTTCTCCTGGTCAGTGATTTGCGACTTGGCCTTGGTGAGCGCGGTCAGCTTCTCCGAGCTAAGCCGAAGTTGTCGAAGGGCAACCTGATCGCGGTTCATGAAGGCGTGAAGCGAGGTATATATAGTCCGTTTCGAAAGGTCCTGTGAGTTAGAATCTGATATCCAACAATTGAGATATGTCATTGTCTGTGATTGTGTTGTGGGTGTATACTGAGTGGTGTTTTCTACCATTCAATCCCATCTCTAAATCCACTTTGATTTGTCACCACTATCCTCACTCCTGTTCGCCTGCATCCCCTTGATCGCAACAATCAACCTCACTCCTGCCTCAGCCGTTCCCATGAACTCTTTTCTCTGATTCCAGAACCTCTCCGCCTGTTCAGTCTTATACTCACTCCTCACCTGCACCGTTTCCTCGATTTCGTGTATGACAGGCAAAACACCTTGTTTCTCAGCATCCGTAGAGATGACAGATGTAGGCCGTTTATGCTGCGAAGTATAGGTCCGAGGTTCCTGACGGACAGACGCACCAGCAAATTCTTCCGAAAAGGTCTCGAGGTAGCGTTTGCGTACTAAACGGCGACTTGCTTCTTCTGCCCTTACAGCCTCTGAGCCGATTTTATCAAACATGAAGCGGATGGTGAGTTTTGTGGCTAGGTAGGCTTGCTCGGCGATGAAGACTGTAAGTAACAAGCCATCAAGTCGAAAGCTGGTTACATCGCCATCTCCGCTGTACATACACAGTAAAGCGGCTGTAGACAGACTTCCCAGCCATGTCAAGAACTCCAGAGCAGAGATGCAAGGACCGATTGAGTCTGAGCGAATGGGAGGTGGGCGTTGGGACTCGCTGATGAGTTTGAAGAAGTCACCGCGTAGCTCAATCCAGTTGTTGATCAAGAAGCCGAGGGGCATGAGTGGGTAGATGACTCCGAACATAGCCAGGTAGCCAAATTGCACACACATTTCCATAATGTCTTCTTGCACGTCGTAAGGCGGGGCGGCTGCTTCTGCGCGAAGACGGGATAATAGTCGCTCTTCATGTGGCGCATCGACAAGGAGCGTTTTGGTGTATTCGGAGTGCATACGCTGGTGTAATGATTTCCCTTGCTTTGCGTCCTGGTAACGGCGGTATGCTTCCAGGAGGTGTCGCTTTAGAAATGGCAAGACGAACTCTTCTCCAAAGTTTATGAGCTGCCCCGCTAGGGACAGAGATATGACCTCTTCTTGCAGACGGTGAGCATCGATGTTGAAGTCCTTACCCACGATATGCGATTGCCAGGAGTTCGGGACGAAATACGGCAGAAGCTTCGAGCCAAACGGCACATATATGTAAGCCGTCAGAACAAGTGGGAGGAAAGATGTGACGAAGTTCAAGACGAAAGCTTTTTGGACTTGAGCCAGCTCGAATTCGTCGTTCGTGCGATGGTTCTCATGTTCTGATAGTCGTGTAGCGATAGACGTCAGAAAGTCGGTGATGTATGGCAGCGATACAGCGAGAAGGATCGTTGGAAGATAGTGTAAAGCCTGACCTGTCGTTAGCACAGGATTGTTGGTAGGGCATTGCATTCCGTACCCAGTAGTTCGCTAGCTCCTCGCCATATACATCGGAGATAATGGCTTCAATCAGGAACGTAACCACGAGTACAATGCTGAGCACGAAAGCAGCTAATGCAGCGAAAGGCAAAAACAAGAGCTGCCTCGTCAGACGTTTGTGAGCAGGGAATATCTTTTTCACCTCACCAGTGATTGCATCTGTGTCTTCTTTCTCCCAATTGTATTGAACACGATTGACCTTGAGAGCACCAACACCTTGAACATGCCAGCGAATGCTCAGATCAGTCTCCTGTTTTTTCCACCACTCGACGAACACGATGCTCCAGACACAGGTGATCGTCCCAAACATGATCGAGTAAGGTCTTGAGAAGAGACAGAACAGAGTTCCAGATATCGCAGGTACGATAAGAAATAGCGAGTAAGCTTGTATGAAAGCATAATAGAATGCCACCTGTGCGCATGTCAGTTGGTTAGGATAAGGAAGTTATGTGATGAAACAAGACCTTCTCTCCGAAGAGTGCCTTGATTGAATCCAAGTCGTCCGCTCCAAGAATGATCTTTGCCGAGAGCTGTTTCAGCAGCGTCTTGTTTGCTGTCCACGCATGCGGTGCGAACGACGCTGTGATATGCTTCCATTGTCCAAAGTTCGCCGTCACTCCTGCACCGCCTTGCTCTTTCGTCCAGGTGACCAAGTGAAATACCGAACGTATCTCTTCGGAAGGTGTTGCAGCATCAACGATTGTAAAACTATCCCCGAGAGGTCGTACATGGACGATCCCGAAAAGCCAGTCCTTGACGCGTGAGCGATAGACTTCGTTGCCCAGCTTATTGCGAGGAATACGGATTAATGTGAGTAAGGTAGCGCCATGACCGTGTCGGACTTCTGCTTCCAGGCCAAAGGCTTCGATGTCGCGAATTAAGGTGTGATACTGGTCGGTCGCATGATGTATTTCTACTGATCGTTTAGCAGAGTACGTTCGACGAAGAATTCGAAACATCACTTACCAAGATGCTCGAAATCGTAGAGTAAGACCCAATCTATCTCGAAGTCTTCATCTTTCTCCTTCTCCGCCTGGTTGCTGGTCGAGCGGGTTGTGATTACCTGCATCCTCACAATGCCTTGATGCTTGGAGACAAGAATCCATTGAGACGACAGACACTCTTGATTCTCTATTTTACTGCTTGTTGTGGCCTGTGTGCTAGGTGTCCACGTAACACTCTTTACTGCCAAGTAGCGGACCCGTCATTTCCGCCGAAGCCCCTCATGCCGGGCAATCAGATTGTGGAGACAATCGCATACGAGAATGTTGACTGACTCTTTCTCTAGGTCGAAACTCCGGGCATGATGTTTCAGTCTTGGCATAGCTTGGCGCATTCGCCGGCATCCGTCTTCGAATGACCTGGTGTCTGACGACGACTGCGACTATATCGATGAAGGATTGGAGGTGAGATGCTGTGAAGCTGTTTTTCGAAACCATAGGTGGTAATTGGGCAAAGGGAAGACAAAATTTGAAAAGCTGCAAATCTGCAAGGCTGACCTACTGCTGAAAATGATGAAGAACTGCTATGCTTTGATAGCATGCATCTGATGCCCTACAACCTGATCTCACAGCTGGACCAGATATTTTGGCTTGTCTTATTCGATGAGTCTATGAATGAGCGTGATGATGCAGCGGACCACTCGTCGAGCACAGAGGCTGTCGTGATGCGATCACTCAAAATGCCCGATTTCGAGTCCAAGGCAAGGAGCAGCTCGAATAGTACGATTCAGCTGCGCATCTCGTGAACATCGTCTCGCCAGCGTCGGACTGGTGTGTGAGTATGCAGCAATTGTTGACAAGTGGATGTTCGGACAGACCGACAAAATTCGGGAGACATTTGATAATCACTAACGCGGTTAAGGCGGAAGCAACGTAACAAGGAGACCGAGACTCAAAGTCCTACCTGCCTCGAGAGGAAACCTTGTTACGCCAGGAAAGCGAATCATCCAGCAGTGGCAGTTGCTTGCTTTATGTACTCGCACCAAAATGTCTGTGCGTCGAGAGCCATTCTACACAGCCACCCCCATTTTCTTCCGGCAAGCGATTCCTCTCCACGATCATGCGAATCGTTTCCTGGTTAGCACCACCCTCATGCGCGGTCAAAAAGCTATCCATGTAGCTTCGTGGAGCTATAACACATGCTTCCGGAATTTCTGCGTCGCACGAATGAAAAGTTGGGCTGGACAGCACGCGCGATGTTATCACCTGCCTATAACGGCAGCGCCTGTAGATCATAGGCTTCTCCGCGACGACCAAGCACGATCAAGCACTACAAGCCTTCAGTCCGTTAGCTTCCGTTACCCTTATCTGGAACGAGCTTCGAGGTGGGATGACTACGCGGCCTGCGTACTTGAGTTAAATTGGAGTCCCTATCAAAGGCCGCCGACAAGTCGAGATAAATACCGTCTTAGGCTCCAAGGTCGTCAATGCAGCTATCCGATACGACGTTGTTAGCATGATGCATGTTTATGATTCCGTGTGGCTTCCACCACACGGCTGGAAGAAATAATTGTCTCATGCATGAGCGGCTATATCTAGCTCTGAACCAACCCCTCTGTTCTGCATTGTGACTTGCATTCCCTCACGATGGCAACCCCTCAACAGCGGCCTGGTTTCTCCAGAGTCGATACTGACATGGCATCTGGCATTGAGCTCCAACCCGCATCCAGCAAGGCAAGCGGTTCAAAGGCACCCCTCTCTTCTGGCTTAGAGATCCCTGATCCAGACTCCAAGACTGGTGCCACCAGCGGAAGCATCAAGGAGGTCCTCGCCTATCACGACAGCGACGACTATAGTCTTCATGAAGGAGTCACAGACTATGTCGCTGGAGAGCACAAGATTGTGGAAACTGCGGAGGATATCGTGAACCAGGTCCTTAGTGTCGAAGATGACCCTACGCTCAATCCTTGGACGTTCCGCATGTTCTTTTTGTGAGTATTCACACTTGTGTCCGCCATCGTGATGCTGACGCTGTTTCTAGAGGATTCGGACTGTCTATCTTTGCATCCGTGCTCCAGGAAATCTTCTACTTCAAACCTCAGACAATCTATGTCTCCAGTGTGTTCTTGTGCGTTATCGCATACGTGCTTGGTGAGGCCATGGCGAAGGTACTTCCTTCCAAAGGCGTGATCGGAAGCTATCTCAACCCTCATCCTTTCAACATGAAGGAACATGCGTACGTCTCGTATCACACATAGCCGTTGTTGTCATGCCAGCTGACCAGCCACAGTGCCATCACGCTCATGGCTTCTGCCGCAGGTCAATCTGCTCTGGCAACAGAAGTCCTCGCTGCTCAAGAGCTCTGGTATGGTGGGTATCCCAGCAGAGTTCTCGGTGTATTCATCACCCTGTCCAGTCAGCTTATCGGTTATGGAATTGCTGGACTGCTTCGAGAAGTGCTGGTTTATCCCACCAGGATGCTGTGGCCGATTAACTTACCAGTCACCACACTCTTGGAGAGTCTCCACAAAGACAAGGTCGTTGCCAAGCAAAAGATCAAGGTCTTCTACATCTTGTTCATTGTGGTCTTCGTTTGGGAAGTGTTCCCGGAGTACCTCTTCCCTGTTCTGGAAGGCGTTTCCATCTTTTGCTTGGCAAATCAAAAGAACTTGGTCTTCACCAACCTCTTCGGTGGAGCAAGTGGTAACGAAGGTCTTGGTATACTCAGCTTCTGCTTCGATTGGCAGTACATCGCTTCTCTTGGCAGTCCCCTTTGGCTCCCGCTTGAGACTCTGACGAACAGTTTCATCGGCTACGTTGGTTGTGTGATACTGTTCATGGGCCTTTACTATGGCAACCTCTGGCGCGCACAGGAGTAAGTACCATCGTGTCGTGTACGGGATCTAAGCGCTTACCAAGCAATAGTTTCCCATTCCTAGCTCAAGTTCTGTTCACGGGTGAGAGCAATGGCACAAACTATGTCCAGTATAATCAGACACTCATCCTGAACTCCAAGATGGAGATCGATCAAACGTTGCTCGATACCGTGGGTCCGCCACATCTAACTGCAACATATATTGGATGTGAGTGTTCTGTCAATCTCGGACGTACTTGTAAACTGAACCTGAAGCAGATTTAATCACATCCAACGCTGCTTTTACAGCTACATTTGTCCACATGCTGCTCTGGAACTACGAGGAGATCAAAGCCGGCTGGGCTTGGGCCAAGCCTAGTAATCTACGAAAGCTATTCATGCTCAAGACATACAAGTTCTGGCAGAACCAAGAAACTCCTGAAGTCAGACTCGCCCGAAAGGAAGCTGATCCAAGTCTTGACCCTCACTATAAGCTCATGCTTCGTAACTTGTATCCAGAGGTACGTTTGTGTGCATCTCCTAGGAATAGACCTCGGCTAACATCTATCGTAGACTCCATTAGTACGACTTTCGTCTCCCCTACAGACGTGTATTCACTAACATCTTCTCTCCTAGTGGTGGTGGGGTGCTGTTGTGGTCATCGCGTGGGCCCTTGGACTGGGATGTCTTTACGGCATGGACTCGACACTACCTTGTGAGTGAATCTTGCTGGATCGTAGGATTACGCTGATGCTGACTATCACTAGGGTGGGGCTTCTTGATGTCCACTATACTCACCTTCATATGTGTCCTGTTCTTTGGCGCGCAGATGGGAATCACCGGCTTCCAATTTAATATCCAACCTATCTGTCAGATGCTTGGTGGCTACATGTTCAAGGGTCGCCCACTGGCTAACATGGTAAGTCGTTCATCGCTTGGAGACTTGTCACAATTTGCTAACTTCCCTTTTCTAGTATTTCACAGTACGTGAACCATTTTTGCCTCTCTCGTTGTGAACAATACTGACCCTCCTTCAGTGCTATACATACAACGCGTTGCAGATGGCTGAGGTCTTGGCGAAAGATCTCAAATTGGGGCAATATATGCATCTAGCTCCTCGTAAGTCTTGAATCCGTAAATCAGTGATGGACAGAGACGAGAAAATGAATACTGAACGACACTTTCCAGGGACTACATTTTTTGTGCAGATGTGTGGCTGTATTCTTGGTGCTCTTTTCAACTACATCATGTTAGTCGCATCTCCTTACTCATAAGACTCAGTCACTGATTGAACCTTTTCAGGATGATCTCGATCGTCGAAAACCAAGGCACCATCCTCAAATCAATCGCGGGCAGTAACATCTGGAGTGGACAAAATGTCCAACAGTAGGTCACTCTTCAAGAACCGATGATCATATTTGCTAATATACTGTCCAGGTTCAATACCCTCGCTATCGCCTGGTCCATGCCCGCCGAGCTCTTCTCTATCGGCGGCAGATACGAATGGGTCACCATCTCTTATCTCATCGGCTTCATCGTACCAGTACCGTTCTGGCTGGCTTATCGCTACACCAAGCATCCCTTCTTCAAGTACATGAATGTCTCGATGATACTGTGGTACATGGGCTGGCTTTTTGTTGGCATCAACGCCAGCATCATGGTGTACTTCATCATTGGGTTCGTCTCGCAATGGTACGTGCGTCGCCGCTACCCGGAGCTATTCGTCAAGTACAACTACATTGTCAGTGCTGCACTTGATGGCGGTACTCAGGTGTTGGTGTTCATCTTGACTTTTGCAGTCTTTGGTGGTAGCGGTAAGGCCAGACCTTTCCCTACTTGGGCTGGTAACCCGGATACTGATGTCCACAATCTGGACTATTGCATGGTGAACCCTGCTACCTCTGGGTGATCTAAGCGCTAGGTTATGTCGGGAAGCTGGTAAAGAGAGCAGAGGGAGCGGACCGGATCTGGAACAAGTGATCGTCTAATATTTTGACACAGGAAGGTCTCTTCGTCGCTTGTAACAGCAAGAGTTTTTCCGCGTATATTGTTGGCCTTTACCTTACTTTCGCGTATATTCTTGGCCTTTACCTTACTTTCGCGCTTTGAACCAATCTGTTCATCTGTGCCGGCATCAACCTAACGGATTTCACATCACCACGCTACTTAAGTCGAAAGGCCTACACTGGGACAAATCATTACTGGTGACTATGCCTGCAAAGGCACCAAACGAGATGCAGATGGCAACATCATAGAGGTTATGCTTAAGGTAGGATGCGCCTAGTCGGTTAAGGGAGGACTGAAGGCAAGGAGATCGCAGCAGGAGAATGACAAGTTGTCGAAAGAGTAGTAAGTGGTCCTTTGACAGTTCCTGAAGCTTGGAAATTAACAGAATGCCCAGTGCCCGTACGGAAAGTACGTTCCACAAATTCGTACAGTCTAAGAAAGCGTCAGAAGCCATGACGCTAGAGTGGTTCACCCTCGTGATGGGCAAACCTTTCATTAGGCGCTCTTAGGAAGATGAGTACCTCGCTGCGAGGTATTACCAGATCGAGGCCATGCTCGCCAGCGCGTTCGGGACCCTCCACTCAGACGTCAGCGAGTACAACTTCCGGGCTCTACAGTTGTGGCAACTGGAAGACCGAGACATCGTTCTACCATGGTCTGGAGGCGACTCCCATTGCTCCATCAAGGACATTTGGGCCGCCCGCCCCGGCTTACAGGCCGAAGACAAGGTGGCGGAAACAAGGGCAGCAGAACTGGTCACAAATCGCCAAACCCAGCAGGATGCGTGGGCTACCAACATCGAGAACGACGCGCACTTGTGCAAATTCGATGACTGCCCCAGAGGCGGACATGGTCAAGGATTCGGCTCATATTACTCATTGATGAGACATCTGGAATCGCACAAGACCGAAGATGACGGATACCTTTGTCAGGTAGAAGACTGCCCAAGGGCAGCACCCGGGAAGGGGTTTGTCTCTGCTCAAGCTCTACTATACCACCAGAAATCACACTACCACATCAACGCCGACTCGTACCCATGCACAGAGCCGGATTGCGGAAGGTCCGAACCCGGCAAGGGTTTCAGAGACTCCACCCACCTAGCTCGCCACATGGACTCGCACGATAGGGGTGTAGCAGGGTCGCAGCCTCTGAAGAGGCACACGCAAACCTCATGCTCAGACCCTCGATGTGATCACGTCACCAATCCTTTCTTCTACGCCAAGCATGAAGAGCAGCACCTGGATGGAAGATTCGCGTGTAGAGCATGCGGTTTGAAGTACTACCATGCAGCCACTGCAAACGAGCATGCTCTCAACGAATGCAGAGTCGAGGACGCTGCCACCATCCACATCCCAATGACCGCTGAGATGAAAAGATACTCGATTTCATATAACCTTCTCCCATGTTCGAAGCGCACCGCAAAAACGCTATCAAAAGGTATAATATTCTTTAAATCTAAAGTGTATCCAGAGAAGGCCCCAGAAGACAGTACAGAATTAGGGGCTCTCACTGGATAGTGTCCTGTTTCCTAGAATATTGTGCATTTCTATAGCTGACTATCATACTGTGTCTCTACATGAGATAGAAGCCGGGCTCTTTAGAGCAGCACGTGAATGGAAGGTTCGCGTGTAGAGCATGCGGCCTGAAGTACTACCACGCAGCCATCGCTAACGCATTCTCTGAAAGTATGCAGGGTGGAGAACGAAACCCTACAAAAGCTGCTAGTCTTCGCCTTCTCTGTTAAACGTGCTAGCACACAAGCCCATCATCGGATCCCTGACTGACTTTCGAAGACCCAGCAAAAGCTGGCGGACACCAGAGCCAAACTCACAAAACTCAAGGCTGAGGCTGAGGCTGAGAAGGAGGCTGAAGCTGCCTTTGAAGAGACTGTTGACGAAGAGGATACCGACGCTGAAGAGAGTAGGCAGAGACAGATGCACGATGCAAAGGATGCACACTAACATTTTTCACAGAGGAGGACAAACTCAACACCATCTTCGCCACCATGTTTTCCGACGTAACTGCCATCCTGAAGGGAGCCGCCAATCCCACCAACACTCGCAACAACGTCGACGAAGCTATGTCGACCTGCCGCGTCGCCGTCGGCGAACTGGTCTTTGGTTTCCAGGCCAATGGAGAGGAGGACGTAGAGAGTGACGGCGATGATGAGGTTGACGAAGATGACGAGGAGGCTAGCAAGGTCAAGGCCAAGGTCAAGGCCAAGCGTAAGGCCGCCACCCCCAGCACTCCTGTGTTCAAGGTCCCCTCCAGCTCCACCACCAAGCGTCAGACCAAGTTGACCGGCGACAAGTGCCGCCCGCAAGCGGGCCAGAATCAACTCGACCATGGAAACTCCAACTGGCCAGGGCCGCCTCACTCGCGCCAGCGCCAAGAAGGTCAAGGCTGATGTCGGCTCGGAGGAGGATAGCGAGTGATGTGGCAGACTGCAAAGATAAGCGATTGACAGGAAACGAGACTTCTGCATGCTGCACCTTAGCAGTGACATGAAAAAAATGACCAGAATTACACTACATCTGTCTTTCTGTTTGGACAACTTGAATTGCTGCAGTATTCCAAGTCCTGCCAGGGCTTGCATCGTACCTTCCGTAAAGGTACGCTCAACAAAGGCGGGCGTCGAGCATGAGGAGCCACTTCCTGCAATCCCTCCTGCCTCGAAGGTCGGTTTTCATGAAGCTGCTTCCCACCCTCCCTTCTCATCCCATCTAACTATGATCCCTTCTAACTCACATCCCATCCCATTCGCCTTTCATTACATCCAGCTTCAGCTCGTCTCCTCTCTTTACGATCCTTCGGGTGCCCTTTCACCAAAATGAGAAAGCTCAAAACAGCCTCAAAGTCCCAGTCCAGCAGTCCAGACGACAACGCCCGCACCAAGTTCCTTTCTGCCGCAACCGACGTATGGAGCAACGTCGGCCGTGGTAAGGCAAAGTACCATTCCGATGTCACCGCCTACATCGACCAAGAGACCGCGGCAGGCATCACCGATACCATCATCACCGGCCTCCCAGGCTCTGCACGGCGAGCTCAAGAAACGCTCTGCTGACATGGACAGTATCGTCGACAGGACACTCTCAGCTATCGACAAAGAACTCACACCACAAAGAGACCACTCCGGAATGTATCTCTGCTGGACTCGGCCCAAGAAGCATCAACAGACCGGCCTGGTCGTTGATCAGCACACCACCGAATTGAGACAGTCGCGACTGTCGTCCGCTCTCCCAGCCAGGATGGTCGCAGTACGCCGCAGATCCAGATTCACAGCCTGGAGAGCTCTACCAAATGCACCCCCTGTGCTGTACTCCAAGTAGCTGGATCAGGTCTCTGAAGCACCAGATCAGAGGCTCCTTCTGTGATAGTCGATACCGGTATGTTCTGAATGGGATGCGATGCGCATCACTAGTCACTAAGGAGAGAGTCAGTGAGCCCTTGAAGGATCATCGACCTGATGGCCTACTTGTGATCGCCATCTTGAATCGTCGGGTTTTGGGCAGAGTGATCATTCCCGCGAATCAGGTCGCGGCAATTGGTGTCTGCATGAGCGTAGTCAAAGGACGTCTTCCAGAAGGGGGTCGGAGCATACCTCATCAAGGGTAGCTCGCTACGTGTAGCCACTCTCCGAATGACAGGTTCAGAGGCCATGATTGAATGATATCACAGTTAGGAGGTGCAGACAATTGGGTCCTCCTCAACTTCTGTTGACAACATCGACCATCGGATCTGATACAGTATCATCATTGGATTTTTTCAAAACAATCAAATCTATGAATTGACTGTAATCGCAGATCACGTCAAGCCTGCGCACGTCATGGGACAGATGGAGAAGTTGCGATGGGGTGTCTCCGCAAACTTCACCACGTCCAAATTTAGAAATCCCTGCATATTTGACATCTGTGACAAAGCTTGGTCACATCCACAAAGCTTGATATTATATCATACATTATTCCCGACGACATCAGGTCTCAGTTCCGCATCGTATATGCTCAGTACGCTGTCCATTGTCCGGCAAGTATATGCTTCACAGGCGTCAATACGAACACGATCTATTTGCGCAAGTCTGTGCAGCAAGATCTGCATCCAATTGCTGCCAGGATATGGTCCTATGACTTCTTAAAGATGTTGATCTTGGGCTTAAACTTCGTTCGTATCTCTGGGTCGGTAAAAGGTCCGTCGAAGGCGCGGAGAATTTAAATCTAGATTCTCGTGTCAACACCTCCACTTCCGTCATATACCGTTGTACGGCCGTTTGGTGACTTCGAATTGTTGCCATTTTCTATGTTTAGAACTAACCTCTCTGCATCCAAGACTATATGCCAAAGACAGCATCAAGGGTAAGAACATGTAGAGCTCCGACGATCATGTACTTGTAAGCTATATAAGCTGCCAGTCCTCCTCGGTCTTTGGTCTCCATCTTCACACCACAATCGATTCCCAAACACATCTCCAGCTCTCTTCAGTTCTTTCCACTCAACTCAACGACAACTATCACAAACACTCAAGACCTACCACCATCAAAATGAAGTCTACCTCTGCCGCCGTTCTTGCCTTTGCCCTCGCTGGCTCTGCTGCCGCAGCTCCCGCACCTCAGAGCTCTTTCCAAGGCCTTGCCATCCGCTCTGGTTCTCCCATCCAGTTTGCAACCGTCAACGCCAACGATGGCAACTTCTGGCTGCTCGAGAAAACATCCACAGGACCCTGCCCTTCCAACGTCAAATGCTCCAACACAACCGACACCATCTTCACTGGTGGTAAGAACACCCTCGACCTCAAGGTCGAAGTTCCTGGAGGTCAACAAGTCTATGTCAGCGACATTGGTGCCTTGAGATTCACTCAGCCTCACAATGCCGCTATTGGCGAGGGTTCATCCCAGACTGGATTTGCTGTCTCGAAGAAGGGCAAGTTTGACTACTTGACCTACAACGGTGCTAGCTTCCTTGCTTGCCCAACCGACGCCAACAACTACCTTGTATATGTGGATGGGGCTTCTGATACTGGGTCCACTGCAGACTGTCTTGGCTTCGACTTCTTGATCGGCGACGATTCTGCTCCTGCTGCTTGGGAATACTCTTAGACTCTTGAGAATGATCACTGCACGATTTCCTTTGTTTGCATTTAATGTACATACAGTGGCGACCATTCTGTAGCATAGCGACATTCGTTTAGCACTCTCTCTTTTTACTTCACTTGGTCAACAGGCACACTACAACAATCTAAATCTATTCATTTTGAAGACTTCAGTTCACCCGCCTTCAAGGATGAAACGAACGTAAGTCCTCTGACTCCTCTCATTGTGAATCTTGAGAGCGTCAATACATCAGAAAGTATCTTCCAGACTTACTCTCCATCTCGCTACCTTACCGAACAATCTTGTGCCTAGATGACCTGTTCCGAGTGTAAAGGTAGTGATTCATTACAATACAGAATTGCAAAGTCGAAAATTGAGGGAGCGCGTGGATGGCTGTCTGATACAACGCAAAGGAACATAATTGGGCAATCCATAGGTAGCTTTTTGATAGCCAGAAATATGCTGTAGTCAAAGTGTAGCATGTGTGCTATCGAATCTTTGATCATCACTTCTAAGTTTGCACGAGGCCAAAGTGCGTGACGAAGTGAAGGGATAACGATCACATCACACGGCAAGAGTTACCCAGCATGGGTAGATATTGCCAGTTGAAAGTGGACATTGATGGACGGATGATTGCAGCTGTGGAGGAAGTCGTGAGTCATATGCTGGAAAGTCATGGATAAAATAGAGGGTTCGCCTTCCTGCTAGCTCGATATTCGCTAGGTTCTTCCATCCATTGCTTGAAATCTCTATCAGCATTCCAATACAGCGACGACTGACAGGCTAGTTGATCTCCCATAACATGTCTTCTAGGTATGCTCACATAGATCAAAGCTAGAAGGACATTGAAGCTTAGACTAGAATTCCTTTTCTCAAGTCGAAAAGTCGTTTGACAATAACATTAAGGACTGGAAGAAAGCCACGACCAAACAGCAAGCATGTCGGATCTGTGTCCGCGAGAAGTTTGTCGATCAGAACATAACTGGAACGAGCTCCGTCAAACCTCAAGCACGTCAAGCAACGCCTTCAGTCAATAGCAAAAGATCGGCCAAACTCGGAACTCCTAGGTGGATGCTCTCCACGCGGACGCAAAATACACGATCGCATCATTCGTGTTGAGCAATCCTTCAAAGACGTGCTCTCATCAATAATGAATCCTTCAACTCATCCGACGGAGTAGATGCCGTCAGGGTTGCCGAAGAGATGCACATATCGTGGTGTCGTCTTGTATGACTTACTTGATAGGTCAAAGATTGCGGACAGATCGATTCGTCCTCACGACGCGAAGGTTTTCCGAAGAGAGGAAAGACAGACGAGACCCACTATGATCGGACACTCTTGCGGCGAGATCTGCATACCACTGTAGCATCCGAGGGTGCGAGGCGAAAATTACAAGCTTTTTTGGCCGGCTAAGCTCTTCCGAGAATCTGTTGGCCAACGCTTTTACCCGTTCAAGCTTTGAGGGCACGCCTACTGTACGATCCTGGACGGCGAACACGAGCAGAACTTGATTAAATACACGTCAAAATGGCAGCACAGACGGTGATCATGTAACGAGATGCACACTCTGGTCAACTAACCACAGCACGCCATTTTTGCCCTATCAGACGTGCTATCTGAATGGCAAAAATTCAACGTGCTGTCTGCGTGGCATCCATAAGAGATGGAGCTGTATATAGGCTCATGCTCGTAGTTTGTAAAGCAGATCAGCCTTTTCCGCGCTTCACTTCCTACCGACACCCTTCCGATGGCAGGCTCAGTTTTCAGGCGTATTGTCGCACGCGTGAAGGGCGAGAATGAAGACGCCGCAATAACTCCGGATGGCTTCGCCGAGTCAACGACACTGGATGAGAAGACTGCAAATGGACTGACTGGCACTGGAAAGATTGAGCCGACGTCGAAGACTTATGGACTGGAAGTTGGAGATGAAGAAGTCAAGTCTGGAAAAGCTTCTGATACCGACAGCGATGAGTTCGCCGATGATGATGAGGCAGTTCGCGATCTTCTTCCTGCAGTACGGCGTATCGTCTCCATGACGGACAACCCAGAAGAGGTCACCCTTACCTTCCGGTTCTTTGTCCTGTCTATCTTGTTTATCGCCCCTGGCGCTTTCCTGTCGCAGATGTCATACTTCAGAACGACATCAGCTGCATATTCAGTCTTCTTCGTCCAAATTGCATCGAACTATGTAGGACAGTGGCTCGCCAAAATCCTACCAAACAAGAAGGTGTTAGGCATCAATCTCAATCCCGGTCCATGGAGCACAAAGGAGCACGTACTTGTCACTCTGTCTGCTGCATCTGGAGCAACTTACAATCTCGCTTATGCGCCAGTCTCGATTGCTGAGCTCTATTTCAACGAACCGATGAACCCTGGCGTTGCAATCGTGTTCATGTGGGCTGTCGTCGTCACTGGTTACTCATTCGCGGCTATCTCACGTCAATTTTTGCTTTACGACCCTCAATACCCATGGTTCCAGGCTCTCTGTCAGACCGCTCTTTTCGAATCACAAAAGAAAGAAAGAAGCAACCCAACCCCAGTCTCGAAAAGACAGATGAGAATCTTCTTTGCTGTTTTCCTTGGTGTTACCATGTGGCAATTCCTTCCCGAGTACGTTTTCCCGATGACCGGAAGTCTTGCTTTCCTCTGCTGGGTGGCACCCAGAAACCCTGTTGCCAACTTCATTGGTTCTGGCTTCGGAGGCATGGGATTCCTCAATCTTAGTCTTGATTGGTCTACCCTCAGCACAAACGGTAACCTTTTCTTGTTGCCCTGGTGGACTCAGGTCATCATGTTCTTGGCCTTTGTCTTCAATTGTTGGATTCTGCTTCCTGCTGCGAAGTGGGGCAACCTCTCCGAGTTCAAGCCTGGTCTCATGTCTACCAGCGTCCTCCAAGGAAATGGCACCAAGTATCCTTTGACTAAGCTCGTGACCTCCGAAGGAACCTTTAACCAAGCTGCCTACGATGAATATGGCCCTCTGTACCTTGGAGCTCAAATGCTCTGGGGAATCTTCTTCTCTTACGCAGCATTCTTATCCGCTTGGGTTTGGGCTGCTCTTTTCGGATATCCTTCCTTCAAGAAAGCATATCAAAAGTTCAAGAACAGAAACAGTGGAGGCAATGATAAAGGCATCAACCACCAATACAACGATCAGCTCAACATTCTCATGCGCTCTTACAAAGAGGTACCACTGTGGTGGTTCGGACTTCTCTTTGCCTGCTCGTTCGTCTCTATCGTCACTATGGCTGCAGCTGGCAAAATTTATATTCCTGTCTGGACTTACTTTGTCGCTTTGGCCACTGGAGCTCTTGTGGTCACACCTCTCGGTTGGCTATATGCCTCGTCAAATTACCAGCTTCCCATAGGAACATTTAACGAGCTTCTCTATGGCATAATGGTTAATGCCATCAGCGGCCACAAGAACCCTACAGGCGCTACGATCTATAGTTCCATCGCTGGAGACGCGTGGTATCGAGCCCAGTATATGCTTAACGACGCCAAGTACGTAAACATTGTGCTAACAGACCATACGAAAGCTAACGCATTGCAGAATCGGACACTACATGCACATTCCTCCTCGTGCTACCTTCTTTTCGCAGGTCTGGGGCTGCACGATCGGCGTGCCAATCAACTACGGCGTCGTAAAGTGGGTTCTATCCTCAAAGCGCGACATCCTCCTCGGACTCGAAAAAGACCCTACACACCAATGGACAGCCCAGCATCTCTCTTCCTCACTCTCAACATCCGTCGAATACGTCCTCATCGGTCCCACAAAGATGTTCCAACAATCCACCTTCAAGCCCCTTCCCTACGGCTTCCTTGTGGGTGCTTTGGCTCCCATCCTCCTTTTTGCCCTTCACAAGAAGTTCCCAAACAGCAAGTTGAAGTTCCGCCTTTGGAACACCACTATCTTCTTTAGTTGTGTGTCCAACTTCTACGGTAATGTCAGTACTGGTTACACTTCTGCCTTTATCGGTGGCTTTGTGGTTATGTTCTGGGCATTCAGATATAGAAGCAAGTTGTGGGCGAGATATAACTATCTCATGGGAGCGGCGTTTGATGCTGGCTATAACCTCAATCTACTGTTGGTGTTCTTGTTCTTCGGCAGTGGCAAGATTATCAGTATGCCTTATTGGTGGGGAAACAATGAGCAAAGTAGTGAGAGGTGCTTCGCTTTAGACTAGACAGACACGTACAAGCTGAGACAAGGCTCATAGAAGCATGAAAAACATATTGTAAATACAAGTCCGAATATAGTTAACCGAAAATACCATACATCGTCAACACAACAAATTTCGATCAGAATCCCACACACCTGGCCTGTGTGCACCCTCATATCATCAACTGCGCGAAATCGCATCAGTCGTTGGCCCTGGTAGCTAGTTTTGCAACGGCTCGCAATTGTTAATGCTACAGAAAGCACCAGCTTGAACACAAGCCTCTCCAGCAGCACAATCAGCAGACGATTCGCATAGATTCTCGTAGCTGCAGCTGGTCAATCTCGCACAAACGAGATCAGACCAGTCAGGTACGTTGTTAACAACGTTGTATTGACAGAAGCCGCGGTTTCCAGCACATTCTTGGCGGATGAAGTTACAGGTTGGTGCCGGTTTGCCAGTAGAAGTGGCTGTGGTGGAGATGGTGACGGTCGAAGTGGGAGCCGTGACTGTAGTTTTGGTGTAGCCAGCACATGAGCATGCAGAAGCGTAACGAGAGGTAACCACAGACTCAGTTACTCCGCAGGGCTTAGAGGCATAGCTTGGCACAACGGTGTTGTGGATGACCGTGTTGGTAGGACCAGTGGGAAGCACAGTCATGTCTGCTGAAGCGCCGTAGACAGTTTTAGTCCTGGCAGCTGTGAGCTCAGGGAATCTATCATCTTGCTTGAATTCAATACAATGACTTACGTGGCCGTAGGGTACAGAGTAGCGTCCTGGAAGTTGGCGCAATCGTTCAGACGTAGTATTAGAGATGGCCGAGCCGTACCGGTGATGGCGCGTGCACAGTTGTCCTTTTCGAGTGAGGAGAATTAGTTGATCTGTCGAGAAATATGATTGGAAACGAGTTTGGTGCTTACGGCGTTACATGCCCCTCTGGCAATGGCAGCGCTGGCACCGGGAAGGGCAGCAATGATGAATTGAATGAGTCTCATGGTGGAAATCTGTTGGAAGTGGTTGATTGCGATGTCCTGCTGGTAAAACGGATGGGCCATCGAGAAGGTATTTATGTTGTCTCAGAGGACGACCATATGCCACTTGCATGATAAAACAGCTCAAACTTCCCTGCGAGGGGATCCTCAGGTTGGAGAGTGATGCTCAGCTCACTCATTGGCTTTTGACCAATGGCTGGCTGATATACTGAGACGTAGTCGTTCTTTGGGTGCCAAGAAGTTCAAAAAAGACTGGTATGGTTCGTATGGAAGAGGTGGCGGATGCCAAGCTTGCCTCCACTCGTTGAGCACAGGAGAAACACAGGATGCTTTTCGACTACTAACAACCACAAGTACATCAGAGCTGTGTATCATTGGTCATTATGGTCGAATGGGCGGAGTTCCTTGGCGTATGGTCGTGTGGTGGAGCTGATAACCTGAAGACCATGAGGGTTGTGGACGAGCTGAAAAGCGCACCTCGTTTATAAGCTTCATTGAATGGCTTGAACCATGAACTGCTTCAAGTCGTGTGAGAACTGTTTTTACTCCTGCCAAGTCGCAAAGTGATTATAGTGAGTCGTGGGTGGGGAGGAAGCAGGTGAACAAGGCGTTGTCCTTGTTCTTCGGCATTGACGAGATCTTTAATTCGCCTTTCCAGGTGGTACGCCACAAGCAGAGAGAGGCATGGGAGGAGTTTACTCCTGCATTCATGGTAGACAGGCATAAACTGACACTAAAGAAGAGGCGCTTCAGTTACCAGATCACGATCGTCAATGATGCTAGAAAGATATCCTTGACCAGAGGCATGTGGACACGGTTTTCAGTCGCACATCACAGGCTGTGTATTTCAGGACAAGCTGGTCTCGAACTCAACTCTGATACATTGAGTTTCTTTGAGCCGAGTGGACGCAAGTAATTCGTCTATTCGAACGCCCAACTGAGCGCCTACTCGATGGACGGAAGTTTGTCTGTCGAAAGGACTTGCGTTGTCGGGAGGAGATTTGGAGAGGAAGGACTTGGCATTACGTAGCCATCTCGATACCATCAAAGCAGCACGATGCTAACGCCCGGGCAGTTGTTGCTATCACCCTGTGCTTCGATACCCAATCTTTGTTACCAACGTTGTCATCAGATAGTTCTGGAGCCTGGTAGTTAGTCTACAAAGTCTCTAGAGTATCAGATTCCATGGAGTTTTGCGAGTAAGATAAGACTTCTTTTGACGATTTGTAAGATAAGATTCAGATACAAGTAGACTAACAAGAGGTTTGATGTAATAACCGCCATGCTTTCTGTACTCATTTGGCCGGCTGCGTTTCAATTTTCGAATTTGTTCAATCAGTTGTGAATCTTAGCACTCAAGCCAGGCAAGATCTCGAGATCCTTGTCCTTGTAAAAGTACTTGCCCTCCTTGATCTCGGGTGTGTGAGTTCTCCTCTGCTGTTGTGTCTGTCGAGCTTTCACCCACTCTTGCATAGTAAGATGCTGATCCAGCTTTGTGAAGTCGTTGGAAGTATGACCCAAGCGATCGAGGACAGGGCTCTTGATGGGATCCAGAATGACGTGGTTGTTTGGTCTTGGAATAGTTAGTAAATGTGATAGGAAAAGTGAATAGGTTGGAAACACGAACCTTGCAAAGTACAAGACACCAAGTCGATCAATATGGGCCTGATCACTAGGAGGTGTGCGAACACGGTGGACGCTCGACTTGACATATCCACCAGTCAAGGCAGTCAGGGCATCACAAGTGTTGATGGTGATAGTCGCATCTTGAGGCTTTACCCACTTCCATTGGCTCTCGTTGTTCAGGATCTGCAACGCTGCAACTGGCTGACGGAACAGTAAAGTCACAGATCCAAGATCAGTGTGGCCGGGGGTGTAAAGCTCTCCCACCTTAGCGTTTTCTTCTGCGCTACGAGCGGCGTAATGCATGTAACGCAGATGGTCTTCACCGAAGTCATCATAGACATGGTCCTTGACAAAGAACTCTTCATCGACTTCCAGTAGAAGGGCGAACAACCTCAACAACTTGACCACAACTTCTGAATGACACTTACGACTGAAGGTCTCGATCTCATCAATGTGGTCCTGGAGAACAGGTGGATGTTCACGTTGATGATGTCCGTCAAATTTGGGCAAGTTATAGACTTGGATGTTGTCCGTGACACCAGGAGCAAGAGAACGAAGACCCGCAGGTCTGTAACCGTTGTAATCGCCAGATTCAAGAGCTTTGATGTTGTGGTGCTTGAGCCTTTCTTCCAGTGGAAGATCGTAAAACTCACGACCCAGAGCAAATTGGCGGTCTACTTCTTCTTGACTGATGTTGAAGTTGTTGACGTAGAAGAATCCTGATATATGTCAGAGGGGCATGAGAAGAACACTAGAGGTAGACTTACCGACATGACGAACAGCGTGTTCGAGTTGCTTGACGAGTTCCTGCTTGCCGCCTGGCTTCTCAAATTTACCCAAGTCAAGAGTGATAAGCTCAGCCCAGTCCACTGCACAGGTGTCAGAAAGTGGTTATGATTTTGGAGTGACGGACTTACAGTCTTGCTTGGTCACAGGGACCTGTTCATAGGGGGTGAGTGTTTTTCCAGGCATATTGGACAGTGTTGATGCTCAAGAAGTTGAAAGAGTGTTATAATATGCCGTGATTTTGAGTCCAAGGTGGTCGTCTTTTATCAATATTCTCGGCGGCCTCGGGCGATCCCTCATTCAGCACATTATGTACCGAGTCATATCCTGCTGATTCGGAGGTCCCACTTGTATAGTCACAGCAATAGACGGTTGCTTAGAAACAAAGGTTGAGCGATAGGAAGTGCTCCGTTAACCAATTGAAAATAGTTGTTTGGTTGTGTTTGGTGGGTGGAAGAGGGGAGGGGTCAGCACGCGATGCGGGGATGAAGTTGCGCAACTCCAGCTTGCATATCAACGCCAGAACCAGCATACTGCAACGATTCGATGCTTAGTCAACTGTGAATCTTTGAATTGAAGCTTGTTCCTTGCTGACAAGACATCAATGCCAAAACTTCATTGGTTCCTTCTTCTAGACTAAGCCTGCTTCATGACTCGAAATTCCCACGATACTGTGTTTTGAGATTCAAGGCACCATATACGAATTGGTTTAGCGTTCCGATCACCCTATTTGAGTCTGATATGATATCTGCTCCCAAGCCAAATCGTGCCGGTCTTTCTGTCATACTCTTCGAAGGATCAAAGCACGCGTATGGTCACCTTGGAATATAGTACTGGAAAGTCCTCCGATAGCGCATCTTATCAGACCCATACACGAGACAAACCCGGTCGATAATCGTTGCAATATCTGCAGAATATGGTGTGCTACACAGCTGGTGCACTTTGTGACTTCCCAGTCAGGCCTCAACGATGGTGTGTCTCCCAAGTCTTTTTTATATATCATTGTTCAATGACCATCAAGTGGTTTGGACTCTCCAGATCAACTACAACTTGCAACTATCATGATGGCAACCCCACAGACCATACTTGAGAATGGTAGTGACAAGGACTATGGTACACCAAAGGAAGGCACTGCTTCAATCCATGCTGTCACCGATGGAAGTGGACATACCAGCACGAGCGACTTAGAGAAGCAATATACGTCAACTCAACGCTTCTTTCGATCCCTTCAGAGATATATCTGGGATGACCCGGATAAACCGAAGCATGAAAAGAGATTCTTACTCAAGCTCGACTTCTATCTCCTTACCTATGCCTGTTAGTAATCGTGAATCACCACAACGATGAATCTACTCTCCGATAGGTACTAACCACTCGTTAGGTTTGGGTTACTTTTGTAAGAACTTAGACCAACAGAACATTAGCAATGCATATGTGTCGGGTATGAAGGAGGCACTGCACATGAATGGCAACGAGCTCACATATTTGAGCAATGTTTTCACTGCCGGGTATGTCATCAGTCAACTTCCAGCAGTTATCCTGGTCACAAAGCTGCGACCATCTCATGTCATCCCAACACTCGAATGTCTGTGGGCGATATTCACCTTCTGTTCTGCTGCGGTGACTTCGGTACCACAGCTATATGGGTTGAGGTTCCTCATTGGCTTCTGCGAAGGAGCATTCTTTCCTTGCATCATCTACCTGATAGGCTCATGGTATACCAAGCATGAGCGAGCGAAGAGAACAACACTGTTCTACTGTACTGCGTCTTTAGCACACATGTTCTCTGGCTATCTTCAAGCAGCGGCTTATGACAACCTCGACGGAAAGCTCGGACATGCCGGCTGGCAATGGCTTTTTATTATCTGCGGCATCATCAGTCTGCCTGTCGGGGTAATCGGATACTTCTTCAATCCCGACTTTCCGGAGAACACCAAAGCATTCTACCTGAGCAAAGAAGAAGCTGAGTATGCGAGACAAAGACTCCTGGTGGACGGCTATACACCTCTCGGATCTGCTTCATCTAAATGGGATAAGAAAAAGATATTACGTATAGCTACAACCTGGCAATTCTGGGTCCTGTCTTTCGGCTACTTCTTCGTCCAATCCAGTCATCCTTCTCAACAGCCTTTCTACTCTCTATGGCTCAAGGCTGAACATCACAGCGTTTACCAGATCAACGTATGGCCGACAGGTCAATCAGCAGTTGGTGCCGTGACTCAAATCATTGCCGGTATGCTGTCAGACTCTCCTCTGCTAGGTGGCAAAAGATGGCAAACAATAGCCATACTGCAAGGTGCATCTTGTTTTGGCACACTGGTCCTGGCTATCTGGAACGTACCACTCGGCCTCAAGTACTTTGCCATGTACATCAGTTTCACCTCTGCTGGTGTACCTGGTCTGTTCTACTCTTGGTTCCCGGACTTGATGCCACATGATCATGAGATGCGTGGCTTCTTGACTGCATTCTCAAACATGTTCTCGTATGTGAACATTATCTGGTTTACGGATGCGGTGTGGAGGACCGAGGAGTCTCCAAAGTTTCGACCTGGATTCATCGCAGCAGCGTCGTTCAGTGTCGCTTTGATATTGACAGTCTGTCTGATACGGGTTCTGGAAAAGCGCGATGCGAAGAAGGAGTACAGGTCGAGAGAAGAAGCTGTCAAAGCCGGAGATGCGGTCGTTCCAGAGATACAGGCCGATCCAGTTCATATAGCATAATAAGCCGTTGGTTAGTGGTCCTAACCGAGACGGAAGACTTGTCTGTACCTGGAAGAAAGCCAATGAAAACCCCAGGCTAGATTAATATACAAATCAGCATTGTCAAGCATATGCTACAATGTGTTACTGCCTTGATCTCGGAGACCAGACAGTCGTGACTTCTCCTAAAGCACCCATCAAGACTTATCTCAATGCACAATACTCTCGAAACGGGGAGTAGATCCCACTGAGAGCCATTGTTTTGTCGACTCTCTTTGAACACTTCTCTGGTTTGCACTTGGCTTTGCATTTGGATAGCTTTTAGATTCCTCTCAATGCTGCAAGGAGAGGTCATGGATTTACAGCCCTCACAGATAGACTTCGAGTTTTGAGTCGGGCTAAGCAGGCCATTCTCCGACTCGTGCAAAACGGTACAACAACTCTGACAAACACGGTGATAGACTACACACACTGCAGCAAGCATATAAAAACAATGGGGAAAAGAACAGACATAGCACACACTACAAACGATCGTGAACACGTTGTTATGTATTAGAGTAAGATTTAGTATTGAGGATAGATCATAACAAGTGAGAAGCTCGTACAGCGAAAGTCATGACTGGGATAATCCCAGTCTGTACATTATGAAACATGTCTTTCAAATTATCTAGAAGCCGGCAAAGGCGGCACCGATACCACCAAAGAGGGCAGCAGCACCAATGGTTGCGAAAGCGTTAGCAGCACCAGTCGACGAGCTGAGAGCACCAGTGGTAGCACTTCTCTGGGCAGGGTTCGATGAGCTGGGTGTGGCTTGGCCAGAAGTGAAAGGTACATTCGAGGCTCTGGTGGTGACACCAGCAAAGGCCTGCGAGGTGCTTGAAGACGAAGCAGTCTGAGAAGCATTGTGGGCGACAGTGTTGTTGGGGTTGAGGACTCTGTCGATGACGTGGATGACACCGCCGCTGAACAGGATGTCGGGGTTGATAACCTTAGCACTGTTGACGTAGTAGCTGCCGTTGATGTTCTGGACAGTCAAGTTGGCGCCAATGAAGGTGGGAATCGTGGTGGTACCGTTGGGGATGTCAGCGCTGTAGAGGACGCTGTTGTTCACTACGTGGTAGCCCAGAACGGAGATGAGCTCAGTGACAGAGGCGTTAGCGAGAGCGTCGCCAACGGCTTGGAAAGCACTGTTGTCGGGAGCGAACACTGTAACGTCGTGAAGGCTGCTGAGGGTGGATGTCAAGTTGAGTTCCTGGGCTGCACCAGCAAGGGCAGTCAGGTTTGAGTTTGTGAGAGTAGAAGTGAGATTGCCAGGAATGGTGAGGGTGCCATCAACGATATGAATGACTCCTCCAGTGAAGTTCAGGTTCGAACCTCCTGATACAACCGAGACGTTGTTCTTGAGACCGCTGAAAAAGTAGGCTGTGCCATTTTTCAGGATACCTTCCACAACTTGTCCCCCGGTGACGTTGGAGAAGGCAGGGTTGGTCAAATGAGTATGGGGGAAAGCAGATGTGACATTGTTGAGGTTAGACGAGAGGATGGTTCCGTTGATGGTGTGGTCTAAAATCTTTAGCGTGTTACTTCCGATCGAAAGATAGTCCAACTTACAGTTGATCAATGCCTGGACAAGCTCAGAGGTGATCGAAACGCCAGAAGTGTTCAATTTAGCCAGAGCCTCATTGCTCGGAGCTAAAAGCGTGATATTTCTCTCATTGCTGAAGCTGCTCAGCAAGTTGAACTGTTGGAGCAGACTCCAGAACGAGTTCAGCTGCTGGTTGGCATAAGGCACGGTGCTATTTGTGCTAGTGGAGATGTTTCCGCCAGTGGTGAGGTTACCACCAGTGCTGTTGTCTTGTGCCGAAGCAAGAGCTGCTACAAGAGCAAATGGGGCAATGTTTTGGAAACGCATCTTGGAGACGAATGTGGTAGAGTAGAACGATAGAAATGGGGGCCCTATGAATCGATTTACTTGGAGGCAGATGAGGGGTTTATATCTACTTTTCCTTGATCGAGAGCTCGACTTGGCTGTATTGACTAGTACTTGGCTGTCCGCGGATCATGCAGCTTGTATGGCAGCCGTTACGCATGACAAGCCCTGGCGGGATCGGCGGCAAGGTTGGAACTGCCCAGATTACTATGCAGCATGACCTAAGGTTCGTTGTCAACATCGAGGTGCAGAGATCCAGCTCTCCAAAGATCCTGAGAGCTTTGATATTCACGGCTTCCAGGCCTCTTGGTCCCAACCGTTCTGTGGAGCATCTCATGCACGCTCAGAGTCTACTCTGGAGTGACAGTATTCTGGATGTAGTGCAACAAGACCATCAGAACAACGAATTGAAAGCCAAGTCCGTTGAGCCCGATTGGCGATCTGTTTCGCAAGACCAAGAAATTTGAAAGAATTCATCATCGTGCACTAAAAGCTCGAATGGACCCCGCAAAAGGGTAAATCTGAGGAGTGCGGGGGAGCTGCTGCTTGATTGGTTTGGAACAACGTTTGTAGAATATACTTTGACATCTGGATCGGATGAAGGCAACAAACTTTGATGATGGTAGGAATGAGGCTGTGAGACGCGTAAGCTGGCTTGTCCATTTTTGGTTGGTATAGGCTTGGATTGTGTGTGGAAAGTCGGCGGCTGTAGCCTGTGTGAGTCCTCATGTTTGACGCCTTGGTGTTGACACAAAAGCAGCCGCATGTTCGTTCATGAAGACGGAAATCTGCCAAGCGAGGCGTTGCATAATGAAGTCATGATTCCAATCCTCCAGGAATCAGGAGACGCTGCAGAAGTACAGTGAACGTGAGAGATCGAGCATCTCGTATTCACAGTCCCGGGCGACATAAAATGGTGTGTTATTGGAACTGAGAGCCAATCGGGAACAAGAGCACGGCGAATTTCTGCCGATGTACTGCATACGGTAGCATCGCTTCATATAGCGCAACTCGAGCTTGCCGCTTCTGGAACCTGAACTTCTCCTGAAAGTCTCCGTCATGGAGGAGCAGCAGCATGCATCGGCCTCATGATCATTGCCTCGAGTGATCTGGCGTACTCGGCATCACAGCCGCTGCCACCAACGACTTTCGCGAGACCAACGCCTCGGATACCTTCAAACAGCTTCAAAGTGCCATTGTCGCCGTAGCCATATGCTGGTTGAAAGTACTCAACCTCAAGCTCTTCAGCGCCGGAGAATGCTTGCTCGAGCTGTTCCGCGGTGAACCGGACGTCAACATCAAGCCGAAGGTAAATATACCAACGCTGAATTTTCCATCTGCCTGGACCTTCCGTGATTGGCTGTCGAGGACTCATGAGATATGGCAGTGCGGTAAGCAATGATGGATGAGATGCGAATTGGTTGGCGCCGTAAAGTACGCTTGCGGCTTCGTTGTGTATTTGTTTACACGTCCGCAGAAGCGCCGGGCATAAATCAAGTGGTGGCAGGATATAGTCTGAGCATAGCCCTCTTGTGGCTACACGACGCGATTGTTTGACGTGAGCAGGTGCTTTAAGCAAGAGCGCATATATGGCATTTCGCAGTTCGGCGGGCAGCATAAGGAAAGCAGACGTGCGCTGTGCGGCCATTGTCTCGGAAGTCATTGTGTTGATGAGCGGCGACGCGAAAGAGCAGAGAAGCTTCCGAGTCTGCTCAACAGCAGCTTCTTGCGCTTTATTGACATAACTTTGGCGGACCAAAGGGCAAAAGGAATGCCAACTCTGTTTGTACCTAAAACAAGATAAGAAGCGATCTTTGTCGCGATTGGCTTTGATTCCGTGCTGTGTCTTACGCGGTATACTTCATACCATACCACACCAATCTCCGTCTTAACGTCATCTTGTCTTCTTACTTCTGCTTCACATCACAATGTCTCCCAATAAGAATCTTGTCGTGTGCAACAGACTGTCGAGCTGAGCTTTAGAGATGCTCGACTCCTTCCAGCCGGTAGTTTGACCACGAACACGCCCCGAGGCAAGATCTCCCTGTGGATGTTGTTTTCCTTGGGAAAGTATCGTGAACTTCAACAGCTACGAATTAACAGTTTGATGGGCACATAGGTCGCAGGAGATTGACTTCCGGTTCATGGAATCTTCCTGACGGAGCAGTCCGTACTCGTGATTTCTGTTGTGTGTTAGGTCAAGAGACGTGTTGCATGCCCGCGTGCAAGAGACAATTGGCCACAGTGATGGTATGGCAGCCAACAGGTCTGGTATAGGCTCGAGGTACATTTCTCGGGACCGAAGTGCGGTCAAGCGTTGAAGAGATGTCGCTCTGCTCTTCCACAGTCAACATAGCAAGTTGTCATAGAGGTAGACAAAATGTGTGCCCGGGCATTACCAGAGACGAGAGAGGGCGCCTGGTCGTCCAACACAGAGTCGGAGAGAAGTGAATGGTTCTGGACGCGGTTCAGGATGTGCAAGCTTGATGCGTTGTTTACCTCACTCCGTCCATCTTCTCACTTCTTTTCTTCAACACCATCATATCGCAAGGAACGTGCGTGCATTGTCAATTCTCTCGCAACTTTTCATTACTAAACTACACCAGCACGATGGCGCCCAAGACACGCTCTGCTAAGGAAGTCGAAGAGGCTGCACTGGATCTCATGCGCATGGCCGACCCAGACTGGAACTCGCCTGACGCTGACGAGGACAAGGAGAACGAGAGCCATGATATCAACCAGGAAACTCCGGACCAGAGAGCGGAGCACGCAAAGACCCTCTTGTCGTTCAGTCAAGCTGCTGTGATCCATTCAACCAGATCCCAGTCCCTCTCGGTCACTCAATCACAGTCTGTTCCAGCAACTCCCCAACAGTCTGTGTCGGGAACATCGTCTCAGACCGCCTTGACTACTCCATCGCAGACTCTCTCAGCAGCTGCGTCGCAGGCCGCCTCGGCAACTCCATCGCACCGCAACTCGGCCACTAACAACTCATCTTCCAATTCGGCACCGACTCCTTCTCTCACGGCTGCCTCTCTGGCAATTCTTACCGTCGAACAGCGAGCTCTTCAACAGCGGCGTTTTGCTATGACACCTCAGGAACGCGCTGCTCATGACCTTAAGGCCTATACACACTATGATCTTAACAACAATCAAATCGGCATCTTGTGGCAGACCAAGAATGAAAACCGCACTTATCGCCAGACCCAGAGAAGAAACGGTGCTGCGCGTCTGCGCGCTGGAACGACCACTGGTCTGAAGTTCCCGCGTCGTCGCCGCCGCGCTTGAAGCTGTCGTCTCGCGTTTCGAGACATTGTAACAACAAAGAACGCATTTCCCTTGATCTTTTGTTCTACGCACTTGTTTTCCTTTCCTTCCCTGTCGTCTTCTTTCAACCGCAAAAACTTTTCGCAAAAATAATCAACACAAAGAGCTCTTGACACAAAGAAATCTTTACTCGACACCAACAATGGCTTTGTCCAGCGCGTATCGAGCTGTGGTGAGCTCGCCGATTACACCTCATTTTCACATACAACACCGCCCAGCAAGAGTGTTCGCGCATACGCGTAGGAACAACACGTTCGCAGACATGGCCTGTCTACTTAACCAAGGACACTATTCCTTCCAACCCTCCGTTCTACACGACACAACACCACCACACCTCAACACAACATGTCTTCAGGTTGGGACAGCAAGTCTTCCGACTACCACATTCAGGAGCAACTCTCCATCTCTGGTCAGGAGTTCCTTATGGACGACTCGTCTACCATGGACTACTCCTTCGAGCCCACTCTTCCATGTTCTACAGACGTTGGCTCGTCTAGCTCTGCCTTTGATTACAACGACCCATTCACCACCTTCGATCCCTCTACCGAGTCTATGTCATTCGACGACAATGGCATGAACAGTCTTGAGATGTATGGTCACATACCCATGAGCAACATTGCCTACGATGCTCACGCTCAGTCGTCTACATCCGAGTACCTCCACAACAACGACTACGATGACCAAATGATCAACGACGGCTCTCTCTTTTCGGACCCTCCTGACCTTGCAATGGCCGAGCGCCCACAAAGTCAAGCTGACTACCCGATCGTTCCTCTCACACCTGCTGCAACCTTCCCTCCAACGCCTGCCACATTCCTTCCTGCATCCACTCCAACAACTCAACCCAAAACCCCCTCCAACCCTACCAAGAAACCCAAAGATAAAACTAAAGAACGGCCATGCCCTCACCCAGGCTGCAGCATCACATCAACCTGCCCATCCAACCTCGCCGAGCACATGCTCACCCACACCAAAATCAAGGACTACCCCTGCGAGTTCATCTACCCAGATGGTCAAAAGTGCAACAAGATTTTCGCTCGTCCTTGGGGAGTGAACCGTCATTACAAGGATGTCCACAAGGCTGAAGGCAAGGTTACGAAGAAGAACGGCTCGAGGAGAAATGGTAGGAAGAAGAGTTCGGAGATGAACGTGGATCAAGAGCCACTTCCCACTGATCTGTCTCCGACTATCATGACTGCTGCTGAGGGTTTTTACACTCCTCCTCCGACCATCTGTGGTGGTCGCGATCGCATCAACATCACCACCCGCGGTCCAGAGGGACCTTTCTTCTGCTGCGGCATGGAGTTTACCGATGGCAACGATTTCATGGTCCACAACCACTCTTCTCACGATATTCCAAACAGTCCCTTCTGCTGCTGTGTCGAATGTCAGAACGCAAAGCCCCTCGCTGACCCTAGCGAGACTGAGAACTCTGTTCTCGACAACACCATGGATATTGTGGCTGAGGACGAAAACATCGATCCCAGAATATTAAGTCCCGCCTCCTATCTCCACGATCTTGTCTCTGCTCCTACCTCTCCTGCTTCTTCTGTAGATGGGGATACCGCCATCTTCACTCCCACTGGGTCCATCTCCGATGCCCTGCCTGACGCGGACTCTACCACCGACACTCCCACCGACATCAACATGGAAGCTCCAGCCTCCGACAACACAGTCACCTACGACTCAGAAGGCTTTCCCATCGACAATCGTGGTGCTGTGTCTCCAACCACCTTTTATGATCTCATGTACCTCGACTACAACAACATGACCGATGAGGAACTCCACGACTACCTCGGTGGCAGATTTGTGTAAATGCACTGCAAACTGCTACATTGATGCAAAAAGTGGAGATGATGGTCTTGTTCCCCCCCTTCTGTTTTACTTTGCTGTTTTACTTTTTCCTTTGTTCATTTCTGCACTTTTCGGCGTCTGGAGTTTGTGGTTCTAATTGCTACCTCTGAATATCGCTGCAAAAGGAGGGGTCACACGGTTTAAACAAAGCATTACACACGGAAGCATACAAAGCATGAATTATCACGAATAGCATTACTTAGATGAGAAGCATGAATTACCACGAATCAGCATAAATCAGATGAAAAGCATGAAATATCACACCAGTTTCGATTATCAAACGCATGAACTATCATGCCAGTACCTACCTCACGTAACCCACCTCCAGAATATTTTCTATAATCAAAGTCTGCAAACATGAGAATGCACGATATATATGATAATCAAGAAGCATCCACTCAAAGTCGCATTTTCATCAACTCTCAATGGATGAGTCTGCTTTCTTGGAAAGAACTGTACAATTTCAAAGCTTTGATTCCGCCTATCTGTGATTGTAGGAGTGGGCGGTCTCACAAAGAGGTGTGACTGTATTAGAGGATTGGTGTGGGTTTGCGACAACACTGCTACTTTCTTACCTTACTGGGGCTTTAGTGGGAGCGAAATGGGACAGGTGAGGACTTTGAGACTAGTGAGAGACAGAGAAAACAAGCAAACTCAGAAACTCCTTATTTGTACCGGATATATGCAAAAAAAAAATGAAAACATCATCTCTACTTCTTGCCCATCTTCTTCTTCAACCTCTTCTCAGCCCTGACGTCCTTCTTCAATCTAGCATCCACCATCTTATACTTACCCTTAACACCACCAGGTCTACCTTGACCACGATGCTTACCCTTACCGGCAACAATAACCTGCACAGGCTTCCTCTTCTTACTCTTGCCCGCTCTGGCCATAATCTTTGAGATGTTGTTTGCCTTGTCCTTCTCGGACACATCTTCTGATTCAGCAAGCAGAGCAGATTTGCGCTTGAGTTTTTCGAGTTTCTGTGCTGCGTGTAGTTGTTTTCTGGCCTTTGCTTCGCGGACCTTCTTGATGGGGCGGGCATTGAAAGCACGCATCTTCTCTTTGATAGCGGCTGCGGCTTCCTTGGTGATGGGGCGGTGGGGTTTGGAGTTTTTGCCCTCGTCGTCGAGGAACCATTCGGGCAGACCGTCCACGTCGCGGAGTGAGTATTTGTTGAAGTTGTCGTCCATAAGGTCGTGTTTTGTCTTTTGGCCCGTGGCGAGTTGATGAGCTAGTGTCATTGCTTCGGCGGTGATGATGTCGATGTTGGGACGGCCGTTCTTGAGAGGGATGGCGTCTTCGTCCTTGTCCCATTGTGATTGTGTGTTCTTGACCATCTCGAAGCCGCCGTCGGAGGAGTCGGTCTCGTAAGCTGCTTCTTCGGCGGCGAGTTCGGCTGGCGTAGGAACCTTAGACTTTTTGGCTGCCTTCTCTTTCTTCTCCTTCACCAGCTTCTCGACCTTGGCGGGCTTGGTGACAGGCTTCTCGGCCTTGAGGGGTGGTGAGGCCGAGGATGAGTCCATCTCAATACCGCTGTCGAGGTCCTTGACGGGCTCTTCGTCTTCTAGGCCATCCAGACCGTCAATGTCTTTGAAGAGATCCTGGTCGAAGAAGTTGGCAGCACGCTTGGTGAGACCGTTTGCAGGAGCGGCCGAGTTGTCGAGATCTGTGATGAGTTGGCCGGTCTCCTCGTCTTCGTCAGAGTCGCTGTCGTATTCGATGGCCGGAGCATCGTCCTCGCTATCAGCCTCCTCGTCGTTTGAGAAACCCTCGAACTCGCCGTCCTCGTTGCGTTCCTTTCTAGCCTTCTTGGCACGGATTTTGGCATCTCTGGCTTCACGCTTCTCTGTGTATTGGTTGTACATCATGTCCAGCTCGCCTTCGAGACCATCGCCCAGCTCGTCATCGGTGTACTCGAGATCGAACTCGTCATCCTTCTTTTCAGTCACAGGCACGACCTGCATCTTGCCCTTTTGCAACTTTCCAGTGAGACCGGCCTTGTCGACAGCCTTGAGCTGGAACATGGCGTCCTCGCCGTTAGGACCAGCCTGCTCCATACCGATTTCCATAGGTGTGGTCATGTTCATCTGTAGGCGGATAATTTCCTTCTGCTTTTTCTCATTGTCCTTGCGACGCAGCTTTCGCTTGTCCTTGCTCAGATTGTCCTTCATGTTTTGCAACTCTTCCTGTAGCTTCATCTCTTCGTCCATGCTCTCAACTTCGGCAGCTTCCTCGTCGTCTGCTGCCTCGGCTTCCTTCTTCTCAGCCTCGGTGGCTTTCTTGTGATCGGTCGACTTTGTAGCGAAGCCGAAGCGTTCACGGACTTGGAGACGCCATTTCAACAGGAGACGGAACTCCTTCTTTCCAAGGACCTTAAGATCGTTACAGCAGATTCGGACTTCTTCTGTGGTCTCGGGCAGTTTGTCGATGGTAGCAAGAGCAATGTCGCCATTTCCAGATTGGTTGAAAGTAAGCTTGTTCATGCCACCGAGAATCGCGATAGGATCTGTTGTCTGGATGAAGTCGCTGACGGGAACTTCGTGGTATTGGGTCCAGTCACCCTCGTCGTAACCTTCTCTCTTTCTCTTCTTGACTTCAGGGTTGAAGACCTTGGCCTCGTTATTGGGAACGGCATCCTTGACTTCGGCGAAAGCAAAGTGGGGGTCGAGGAAACGGGGATCGAGGTTCTTGGGGGCCTTGTAGCCACGGCAGACGTAGAAAGTTTCGGCCGAGACGTTACGCGAAGATGGGGGCTTGGTCTGCTCGACCTTGTCGAAGAGTTGCTTGAAAGTCCATTCGAGCTTTGCGCTATCCTTGGAACGGAAGACCTTTGTGACGAAGTTTCCACCGGGACCGAGGAAGTCGCAGGCAAGGCGCAGAGAGTGCAAGACCAGCTCGTTCTGACTGAAAGCATCCTGAACCCAGGCGGTACCAACGTTGGGAGCACCGTCGTGAATGACAGTATCGGCCTTCCAGGTCTTGAGATGTCCACGAATGATGGCGCGAGTCTTGTCGGTTGTAATATCGCCCTGGAAAGTGATTGTTTTCGGGACGGGCTTGATGGGGGCCAAATCAACACCAACGATCAAAGACTTGATGGGCATGGTCTCGGCGGCGACCTGCAGCCAACCACCAGGAGCAGCACACAAATCGATCAAACATCTTGACTTTTGCAGGAACCCGTACTTCTTGTTGAGTTGGACAAGCTTGAAGGCGGCACGCGAGCGGTAGCCCTTTTCTTTGGCGAGGTAGTAGTATTTGTCCAAACGGCCTTTGCCGTGCTAGAGGGACTATGTTAGCGGGACAGCATGACTGCAGTAGAAACAGAAATGCGCACCTTCTTCTCAATGGCCATTTCTGCAGATTTTGGTCTAGCAGTCGGCTCAAATACAGAAAGAGCGTGACAGGAAAAAGTCTCGACGGGCGAAAGATTCCAAGAAGGTTCGACTGCCGGGCGGAGAAGGTGGAATCTCCGCTGCCGAGCCGCTCACCGCCCTCCAGCCACGGGCGCGTCTCATGATTCTGCCAATGACGATCGTGTCTGTCAGATGTTGGCATTGTCAGTTGACAAGGCTGGGGAATCAGTGGAAATCAACTCTCTCTGTTCCCTCATGTCGCTCAGCCATTCTCTTCTCATTTAGCTGCGCGTATCTGACTGTACTCACCTACTCACTGCCGCCATGGGTCCACGGCGAAAAAAGAACAAGCAATCCACCCCTCAGGACGACCCTGACAGTACTCAGTCCGATAATACCCTACCACACAAGATTCCACCATTGTCCACCACCCAGGGAAACTCTCAACAATCTGCCGACACGGACACAACAGTATCTCATGGGAAGCAGCCATCTGTCTCGTCCGTCTCACCATCAACACCTTCCACACCGTCATCTGCTGCAGACAAGCGAAGCAGTTGGTACAAGGGCGCTCCATGGCGCTCAAAAGCGAATCCCGTAGCCCAAGCAACACATGAAAACATCTCGGTCGCTGGAGGCGCCACCAACGAGTCGCTAGCAGATAGTCCAAAGTCAGGAGGTCGTTTTGTTCATCCTTCGTTGCGACGCAGTTCAAAGTCGATCCCTACAATCTCGTCAGACTCAATCAACGCGACCGGCAGTAGCGTAAAATCAGTCAAGCCTGCTTTCTTCTCCGATAATATCAGGAAGTCAAGTACCGACTTCAAGAAAGCCCCCATCAAGGAACAAGGACATGACACCAAGGACGAGCAAGAGCTGAAGCCTGAGAAGAAAGTCGACGAGGCCCATGTCAAGACGGATAATGCACAAGCCGCCGGAGTTATCGCTACAACCTCTTCTTCTTCAGCAGATTTGAAGCCTCTTCCAGCCGACGCTGTTACACAAGAAACACCAGAAATCGCACCCGAAGCTCCGTTACCGCCAGAGCCGACCCAAGATGCTGCCTCTGGCTGGTGGGGAGGATGGTGGTCGCGCCCCGAAGGATATACTGACAACCCTCGAATGTTGAAAGCACAAGACGATCGTAAAGAAGCTTCAAGCACACCACTACCTTCGACACCCGAGCAGACAGCTGCCCAAGGACCGAGTCTGGATGTCGAACCCATCAACATAAACGACACAATGCACTCTGTCCGTAGCGTGGGTACCGCTGCATCGTCGCGCAGCTGGTTTGGCCTATGGAGTAATGCTCAGAATCAGCAGCAGGCGGAACAGGAAACAACTGCCACTCCCTCCAAAGACGCATCGCCTGATCGACCTGCCTCTATCGAAGAGCCCATCAAACCAGCAGAAACGCCAACAAAAAAGCTGGTAGCACATGAAATAAAGCAAGGAGAGGAAACGCCACAGACAAAGTCGTCAGGCTGGGCTTTCTGGTCGCGAGCCGAAGGCAAGGACGAGAGTGAGACTCCCAACGGCACACAGCGACAGGTCGGAGAACTTGCTGTTGCAGACACGCCTTCACAATCCCATCCTGAAGCTGCGCAATTCAACGAGCAGCGCAAACAAAAGGCAAAATCAACCAAGCTCGGTCTATCTGCCATCAACAACAGTAGCTCGACATCACTTTCGTCAGCCAGCCAGCCTCAAGTCGCTTTGAAGGACGCCGCCAAACCATCTGACACGACCAAGAGTCTCACAGAGGCCAAAGCAGCGAAACCTCAAGCACATCCTAATCTCGTCATACCCAGCTTTGACGAAAGCTACTCTGCTGAATATATTCCTTCGTATCGAGAACGCCTCACCACATATGTCGCCTCCACCCTCCGTCTGATCGATACGCCCTCGGCCCCCAAGCACGTCTCAATCACACCGACTCCACCAAAAATCAAGAACGCAATTGCAATTGGTGTGCATGGCTACTTCCCTGCCCCACTGATTCAGAAGGTCCTCGGTCAACCTACAGGAACCTCGATCCGCTTTGCCAAGTATGCCTCGACCGCCATCCAAGACTGGATCAAAACCAACCAGCCTGAAACGCCCTGCGAAATTGAGACTGTCGCTTTGGAAGGTGAAGGCTTCATCGCTGACCGTGTGGCGACGCTCTGGAAGCTCATGCTAAACTGGCTATCTCATCTTCGTCAAGCTGATCTCATCCTCGTGGCTTGTCATTCCCAAGGCGTCCCTGTTGCCATCATGCTAGTCCATAAACTTCTCCAACTTGGATGCCTCTCTCCGCATGCTAAGATCGGTATTTGCGCAATGGCTGGTGTCAATTTGGGACCTTTCGCAGACTACAAAAGTCGATGGTTGGGTGCAGGTGCCGCGGCTGAGTTGTTCGAGTTTAGCAGACAGGACAGTCGGGTCAGTACCGAATACAAAGCTGCTCTGGATGGTGTCTTGAGGCATGGAGTGAGGATCACCTATTGTGGTAGTATCGACGATCAACTTGTCTCTCTCGAGGTACGTCATCCTACATTTGCTCTTTTCCCTTTCCCTTACTAACTATACTGCGTACTAGTCCTCCACCTTCGCAACTCTCACACGCCCATACGTTTATCGTGCTGTCTTTGTTGACGGCCGCTTGCACGCTCCAGACTTTCTATCGCACCTCGTCGCCTTCGCCCTCAAGCTCCGTAATCTAGGCGTCTCGGATCACGGCCTCATCCGCGAACTTTCTCTGCCTCTAGCAGGCTCCCTTTACGGCGGCGAAGGGCACTCGCGCATCTACGATGACCCAGCAGTCTACACCCTCGCCCTCCGCTTCTGCCTCGAAACCACCGATCTGCCCACCCCTGCCGCCTCATCCCTCGACGCAGCATCTCGCCGCTCTTCCCGCGGCGGTCCTCCTGAATCAGTCAGTGCCGCAAACTCGTTGCGCAGAGGCAGTGTCTCTGCTTCCGCGGTCTCTGGTATCACTCCTCTGTTTGCAGACTTTGAGATCCCAGCTAGTGGTAGTAATGCGAATCCTTACTTTTTGCCTTGGGCATTGAGGGGAATCCTCGAGGAAGAACTCGTCAAGGGGGAAGACATGAAGGAAGAGGTCAAGGCGCTAGTCAATGAGTTTGAGGAGTGGAGGCCTGTGAGCAAGGTGCTCAAGGATGTGAGGTTTAGATTGGAGGGTGTGAGGAGCAAACTCTGATGGCGATCATTGGTGGAGTGAGGTGTCGATGTCATTTTGCGAACATGGAAGGTTTTGTTGATTTGGGCCGGGCTGGGAGGATCATACATTTAGCGATGGCGTTCTTTTTCTTCTTTGTTTCTTCTTTCTCTTCTTGCCTCCCTCAACAATTATACAAAGATACACTTTTAGCGAGCATAATCCGAACCCTATGACAAAATCTTGCATTCTCGTGATTATGAGGTGTTGCTGTCTGTCCTGGCGCTGCTTCTAACAAGAACGTGACAAGTCCTACTTCTTGATGTTTGTTCATCAAGTGTGCCTTGTGACCTTGCTTATTGAACTCTGTCACTCCCGCCACGAATCTTTAGCAACTGGGTGGTGTGTTGCCGCCTCTTCGCGGAAAGTAGGAGCAACTTCGGGAATCAAGAGAGATGTTGAGGGAGGGTGAAAGAGAGGGTTGTGCTCTCAACGATTGGAAGATGGTTTTGATGTAGATACCTACGATACAACTTAAGACGCATTTTTCTCGTATCGGATCGTTTACTGCACGAGTAGCTGTGGAAATGCATGATACCGTTAGTATATAAGCAACACCCAGTGAGATTAGTGATATCATCGCCTCTCTGTGGACTGATCACCCATCCAGAAAACAACTATGCATTTCGATAGTTCTAACCATTGTATGAGGGTGCTCCGAAGCTCTGCAGTTCTAGAGTATTTCAATCCTCCTGCTCTCACTAATAACCCTCAGTAAGGGAAAAGAGTAGCAGTGCCATTAAATTCCTATACTAGTATCTTCCGCTTTGCTAGAAAGATCGATATTTACTAACCAAGGCAATCGCTGTTTATTCGCAAACCCGCCTTCAATAGCCGCATTGACAAACAGCGTTTGCATTCCCTTTTGTAACTCTGGTGTAGCCTCGCGATATCCTTTTTTCCCTAGTTCCAACAACTTCTGTTGCTTGGTGGTTTTGTCGTCTGCAGAGTCGAACTTGCCAGGTCGGAGTGTGGCTAGACTTTCAATAAGCTCTGAATTATCGTGATCGATATCTGTAAAGTGTGATGGGGTTTCGCTGGCTTGGTTACTACGCCAGGTAACTTTTTTGGCGCCCCAGGCTTCGTGGATGTGGCCGAAGCAATGCATCAGTGGACGAGCGGTCGCTATAGCGGCAAAGAGATTCGGGCACCCTGCTCGTTTGTTTGGATGTGTGCGGTCCAAGATACCGTGAGGTGGGCCGTGTGTGATGGCAATATCGATGTCTTTGCCTATGTTCCACGTGTGGCTTTCAGAAGGTTCGTAGTTGAAGCCCCAATCGCCGCCTTTGAAGGGTGTATATGGGCTTGCGTAGACTTTCAACAGAGCGGCTTTTGCAAGTCTGATTTCATGAGTTCCCTCGTTGAGGAAGATGATGCCGGCGTTGCGTTGGGATTCCAGTAATGCTCTAGCTTCACCGAAGTCGCCGTAGGTCTTTTTTACTACTTCATCCTCGTGAGGCGGCTTCAGACCGGCTTCAGTTAGCTTGTGCCTATAGACTGAGTTGTCGAGGGTAAAGTCATGATTACCGGCGATTACAAGCTTGAGTGGTGCGTCCAGAGATTTGAGCAGAGAGATGGCCTGTCTGTATTCGTCGAGTTTTGATTCTTGTGTGAGGTCGCCGCAGTGAATGACGAGGTCGACCGGTCCGAGTTGACGGTGCATGGGGTTAGAGCCATGGGTGTCGGATATGATGAGAATGCGGATAGGCTGTGGAGAAGACATGATGGATGGTTTTTGGAGTTAATCAAGAGGATGAAGATCGAGATGGAAAGGAGAGAGGGAACGGCAGACAGGTAGCATGATTATATAGCGATGCTTTGACTCACTTTACGCAGAAATGGAATACATGGTCTTTCGAGCAAGATTGAGTTTATATTCTGCTTTGGTTGTCTTCGTTGCCATTTGACTTCTCTGAAAATGCTCGCACGTGATCTGAATATCACTTTTTTGTCAAACCCTCAATTTTGTTGTTCAGCAAAGTGCTGATCGAAAAGGCTTCACAAGGCGACCTGGTTTAACAAGGATCCCGTTACAGTGTAGCCATAAAGAACTTCCGATGTCATCTGCTCGTTATTACATGTCTGTCCTATCGTTTTCGTTGCCTAGTGCCGTAAGTTGTACTTGAACACATCTGATGAGCTTTATTTCGACTTGGCACGAGAGGGTATAGAGGTGTGGATGCTAAGGTAGAGCAGCATTACTCTTTCGAGTAAAAGATTTCGCTGTGGCGGTGTGTTGCGTCGACCACTGCTTCTGCAAGTGAGAAGTCTGTAGAAGATGTTTTGTTAGCCTGGAAGAACTACGAGAGGATTGGAAGCAGTGTATATACCGATGTTCTCGCCAAAGTCTGTGCTGGTGAGGACGCGCACGCTCAAGTCTGCTTGCACCTTGCCGATGATCTCGACGGCATGGTTGACAGTCAGATGTGACTCCTGAATCTTTGATCAGTATCGTCTTTCGATATCTATGTTTTCTCATGCAATGGGAAAAAGATCTGACGGAAATGCCCAAAGCATCGTAACAAAAGAGCAAAGCAGGCAATTGATACTGCCAAGGAATATGGGTCATGGAGAAAAGAGCTCAAGACATACTCTGTTCAGATGGACGTTGATCTGACCGCCAGCATCGATGGTGGCCTCCTCGCCTCGAAGTTGTGTGACTTTGCCCAAGATGCGGACTGTGCGATGAGTGAATTGCTCGAGGTAGGAGGCGTTGATGCGGGGAGTTTGTTCCGCCATTGTGCTTGATGTGTGTGATCTGTCGAGTTTGGAAGATATAGTTTGTGCGGGAGGTCGTTTGACTGAGTGAGGAGAATGCGATTGTGCAGGATTGTGATAGTATGGAGTGGTATAGCTGACGAGTGATGCGACGGCGAAACACGAAGTTTGGAAGGAGACGCGTTTGCTAGGTTGACGCGTTGAGTGGTGAAGCTTTCAGACTGACGGAATATTTCAGTACAGCCGAGGCAAGAACGACTTCACGTCATGAACACTCTCTTTCCTAACTGAGACACTTTTGTTTTGTTCTCTTGCCATGTTAGCGGAAGGGATCTTGCTCATCGCTACGTATAACCATTATGCTTTTATCATGCGCTTCTCCATTATTTTCTCCAGCCTATCATCTGCTGTCAATCCACGCTTTTTCAAGTCTGTTCTCGACTTTGCCGTTACATTTTGGTTGCAACGTCCTGTCAACTGATAGGATTGGCTAGACGTTTAACAATCCTTCGCTCAAAGCGATGGCTAAGCTGCACACTTGGCGTACGAGCTGTCCCTTTGTATCGATATCGGACCGTTGGACAGACTCTATCTGGCAGCCGGTCGATGAATTGCTGTATCTGTCAATGTAAGACAAGTGCTAGAAACCACCTGACCGACGATAAAATTATTTGAGTTCGCGGGAACAGGTGAGTGAGGTCAATTGAGTTTGGAGCTCTTATATATCAGCAGCCTCTCATCTTTGCACTGAACCTCTGTGCTGTAACTCCTGATCTTCACATTCCAGCACGTCAACCATGAACAATTCACTTTTCCTCTCACTACCGGTGGAAATACGAGATCAAATATACAGCTATGTCTTGTTCGGACTTGGCCCAACTCGTCACAGGTCTTCACGCTGCGGACCTGCATACTACATCCACGACTTCTGTATGCGACCCTCACCCGCCGCTCAAAAGATGAAACACCCAGATGTCCTAGCCATAACAGCACGCGATCATCCCTTACTAAACACATGTCACCAAATTTCCAACGAAGGCTTCAACCTGTTCCTGAGCAACAACGAATTCATCCAGGACATTCTAGTAACCAGTCTCACCTCATCCGCCTGCAAATTCCTGAGTCTGTTTCTCAAGGGCATCGGAGATAGAAAACATCATATTCGAAAAATGGGTCTGGCCATCGAGGATCCTGATGAAACTCTGTTTGTGAAACTCATGAGTTGGCTGATCATAATCGCCAATTGCGAAAGAATAAGGAAGGGCGTTATGGTTATGCGAGTAAAACTCAAGCGGCCGACAAAATCTCCTCCTCTCTTTACACCGGTAAACGAGTCCTGGACGATCACGCCCAAGGACGAAGATGTGATGATGCTAGACGTTATCGTCGGCGACGAACGAGCTTCATGGGCTGAGTTTGACAAGAGTATGAAGCTCGACTGGGAGGGCCGCCAACGCGGAACAGAAAGGATACTCAAGTCATGTTACGATGCAGGCATGGAAAGCGTAAAAGCTCGTGACAAGGCATGGCGAGAGGAGAGAAGGGCTTGGTGGGAAGAGACTTCGCAGACAATACGAGAAAAGTATCAGGAATGGTTAGAGATCATGGACGACGTGACGCCGAAACCGATTGAAGGATGGATCAGGGAACCAAAATGAAGAGGGTCAAGTTCTTCGGCGCTTGGCAAGAGAACATTGATCCATCTAGTCAAGTTTATATCGTAGGTGGTGGAGGTATACAATCTCCATATGTCCAAATGTAATGCACGCAGATAACTGCAAACACGCACGATACCTGGTCTCGAGAAACGGTATTCCATGGAGATCTAAAGTTCTCTCAGCTTTCGCCGGGATCATCTCCAATCTGAAGATGTTTGTGCCTTCTTATAGTATCTAGACCATCGGAGGAGGAGTTAACGCAGCATGGACCTTAGCGTCTCCCTACGATGACTGAAGCTGTCAAAGTGCATACGCCGAAGAACCTACACGTTTTTACAGGTAACTCGATCAAGCGATAGAACCATGGCACTCGATATGAGACTTCTTCATATGTACATTATTCTGCATTTAATCAACTCTGCATCGAGTGTGTAGGGATCTGCATCTTCTGAGATTCCCATGTATAATTTCTACCTTGGGCTTACCCCAACACAAGCGGTGGTTGTGTAGCTGATGTTGACTCACTGTTCCTGATCAGTGAGCCAGAGTGTCTTCTGCGCACCCGGCACTCTTCTATAGAGTGTTGGCTCACGGTGCCCCCTTGACTGCTTTGCGGTTGCCGGAGGTCTCACCAAAACCCTCTCCATTACACACAATCATACCAGTATGGAACAGCAACAGCAAAAAGAAATTGCTTGTGAGAAACAAAGGTCCTTGTTTCCCACAAGCAAAGGCCGTGGGCAGGACTCGAACCTGCGACCTTCCCGAAATCTTGGCCACCACAGCACACTTAATGTGCCACGTGCCATAGAATCTCTGGATATGATAGCCACTACACCAACACAGCTTTTTTTGCTTGTGGGAGGAAGAGGTGTTTCCGGGTTATATAGATTCAGTGGTAAAGGGATGATTGGCTTGGAATGGTGGTTCGGAGTTGAGGGTTTGAGAGAGTTTCTGTGGTTTCCTGGTCCGGTTTGCAGCGACTTCAAGAAGTGGTCCAAGGATGGGATATGCGACTTTGAGCCATCTCTGTGGTATTTGGTGCTTGAGAAGAGTATGTTGAGTACAGGCGAGAGTACGGTGGCAAATACTTCGCTAATCGCACTCCGTGGATGGGTAATACCCATGGGTGTGAAGGCGTGACCTGGGGTCGAGGCAGCGGCTAGACAACAAGACGTAAGATGTGCTACAGTTCCAGGTGGGTTGCTTCGTCAAAGATGTCTTTGATGATGGTCACAAGGCAAACACGGAGACGAAATTCACCACTGAGACCTCCGTTTGTTGCAGCGCAGGGTTCCATCCTGACCCAATTGCGCAAAGTCGTCAAGCCACTGTCGACCATCTTCGTTGGAAATATAGCAGGCGGTGAGCTTGCGAAGCAATCGCGTCGACAGCGCAAGATGTTCCGACTGTCCGCTTGGCCCCGCAAGTCATGAATCGATCAGCGTTGATGACCTGGTGACTGACGCGTAGACATTCACATGGTGAGGGCGGCATCGCGATACGACACTTGATTCCACGTAAACCTTGCTTGAATAAGGTCGATGCTTTGCAGTCGGGAGGACTGGGCAGAGTCAAGAAAGGTCTATCACAACTCAAGCTTGTCCAGTCCCCAGACCTCAAGATGTTGCACATCCTCGAAAGTAGCCAGAGTGACACGATTGAACCATTCCAGGTTGCCTTCTGCGTCCATCATCTGCTCGGCCTTGTCGATGCTGAAGATAGCATCACCAATACCGCAGTATCTGACCCTCTCATTCAAACATCTCCAGTATAGAGGCTCGGTCCTAGTGCCGTCTATCAGTCCAGCGATGCCAGGTTCCGCAAGCAGTGCGGCGCTATTTGCGTTTGCTAGGATCCTGACAGCGCGTAGCTTGGCAAAGAAGGGTGATAATATAGCCATGACTTCGCCAGCATCTTTACCCAGTGCGAATCCGACTTGTTCCAGGTTGGGACATTTGCTGACAATATCACCGATTTGAGATCCTGACAGAGGCCATTGATCAGACAATAGTAGTTTCGTCATCGTCTGACCGTGATTCATGGTCAAGGCTTGGAGGTATGCTTTGCATGTGGAATATGCTTGTTTCTCCTCGAAAGCGCTAGGAGTGTGAACGGGAGTCGCTGGCGTGGTGGCGGCAGTCACGGGCGAGTTGAACTCCCACTTCATGTCGTGGTCGGAAGACTTGTTGCTGATCATATACATCTCCCTGAGTCCAGAAAACATGGACAGAATCTTGGCGTGTTCAGGTGCTGGTTCGCTGACCCGGTGTTGTTTGTAGTTTCTGAAGTATGTGGCATCCGGTATGTTCTTCCATGTTTCATCAACCCAGATAGTGGTGGGGCGACTATAAGTGCCTCCAAAGACTTCAATAAAGTCTGCACTCTCGAGACGGGAGGGATCAAAGACGTCCTTCAGGTCACCAGTGTTGGGGCCATAGAAGTTCTGCAGACCGAGGTGTTTGACTTTGGGTTTGTATCCTGCTTCCAAGCATTTTCCAAATATACTCCTTAGGTTAATACTTGGCTCAGCCTCTTGTCGCATGCGAGGGCTCCATTGGATGCGCAAATCCTCCAGCTGCTTCGCGTGGAAGATCAGAAGAGACATATCGTCTGGGTAGCAAAGAGGGTCGATGTCGCTTACGCGGAGACGGCGGAGATTGGGCATGGGAGGGATGACGACTATCGGACGAGGCGACCGGACCCGAGGAAAGCGAAGGCTTAGGGAGGTAAGGGTTGGGCGAGCAGCCAGTCCCTGGTAGATGGACTTGGTCGGCTTGGAGTCGAGGTTCCACACGAGATGTTTGAGGTGTGTCATCCTGTCCATTGCAGCACGCAGAGCGATGCCGAGTAGAATTGTGCTGTCCGGTATCTTTCCCCTGCTGTATTCAACAATCCCTGGTTCTGACCAAGCTCCTGTTACTGTGAATTCTTTAACTAGTGCCGCCGGGTTCCCTGAAGCGAGGCCAGTGAGAGCCATGACGAACGGACTGCCGCTTCCATATCCTTCGGGTCTTCCATCGACGTATCGCGTTTCGGGGTAAGAGCGGAGGGTGACACGTTCGTAAAGGACAGGAAGCGTCATGTAATACATTAATCGGCAAGTTCGCGTCATGCGCGCTATGTCGCCTACATCTTCAACCTACCAGCCAGTCTCATTAGTCTGGACCAGAGATGCGCATGTCGAACGTACGGCTTACAAATGATATGACATGGGCAATCAAGCTAAGTGGAAGTGTTTGTCCTTTCGTCTGTGCTCCGTCTGAAGGTGCGTTCAATGGCACTGGAGAGGCATAAAGTACATGAGGAGGAATCTCCTGGCTCATGTCAAGCCTTCTCCCAGATGCCCTCATATCGACAATTGGCAGACTCTGCGCGTAGGGGCTGACATGACAAACGGCAAGGACTTGTCGGTTTTAGATACAATCATAAACTCCGCCAAGCACGCATCATCGTAAAGCTCGTTGAAGCTTAATGATAGGGCACGACTGAAATCGGCCGACTTACTTTCCTACACGGACGAACTCGACTCCGACGACATCGCATTTTGCTTGCACAGTTGTTGTCTTCATGTGCAAATGACTCCTTTCGATGACAAAAAGCTTTGTCCAGACCCTATCCTTTCCGGGGAGAGAAGCATCCGGGCAGCCAAGACAGGTTTTCTACCGTGCTCGGTCATAGATTTCAAGGGTCCTCCTGCCGACAGTTCAGATCGCGGACCTCTCGGACACCGACACCGAGGAGGAAAGAATTCGCCTGTCTGACTGCACGAAGTGGTTGCCTATCCGCCGTGCAAAGTAGAGACAAAGACAATCTGATCCCTTGGTTGAAGCTCGTATTGGTCCTCGCCCTCGAGTTCCCAGTCCGCATCGTTGATCAGAACGAGGATACCTGGACGACTTGATAATGATGTTAGTGGAAAGTTTTGATCTGAGAGCAAGACAAGACATACACAGATTCATTCAGGAGGAACAGTTCCTTCTTCTGGTCTGTCATGAGATGTTCACATAGATGTTTGATGAGAAAAGCGATGTTTGCTGGCTTTCCATCTTGATCTTGTGCTGGCAATGAGACTTTGTGGTTTCTTTGGTTTGAGAAGAGCAGTTCCAGTCCGCCGCTGTGTTTAAGTCAATACCCATGTCAAGTTTGAATATTTATGTGTGCCGTACGTGAACTCAACGTCAATTTCGATTGATTCTGCCATGCTGGAGGTTTTTATATGTAAGGGTTGATGTTCGATAAAAGTGCTGCAAGATCCAAGTGGCAGTCGCGCGTCGAAGCAAGCGAAACTTTTTTTGCGACTTCCGTTGCAACAAAAAATAGTGATTGTCATCACACAACATCAGCACCGTTAACCACACTGTCTTTATTCTACATTCACCAAACAATCGCGATTCTACATATTGCCATCTCATAGAAATCACCCATCCAGATCTAGTTAAGAAAGGCTCGATCGTGGTGCGACACATCCGGAACAATGGCTTCCGCTCGTCTAGAGTACATCGCCGCAGGAGGCAACAGGCATCCATGCGCTGCAGACTGGACCGAGGAACTACTAGCATATGGAAGTGGTCACAATATCGCCATCTGGAAACCGGAGAACAATGATCACAAGGGTGTGGAGACACTACTTACAGCCCATACCGATATTGTAAATGCAGTCAAATTATTCAGAGACTCAGCATCAGGAAAGCGAATTCTGATCAGTGGATCGGCTGACAAGACAATCTGTATCTGGATCGAGAAGACCGATGGCAAATTTGAATTGGTCAAGAGCCTAACAGAACATACCGCTTCTATAAATGCACTCGGTGTTTTGCCCGAGGATGGAGTCTTTGCTACTGGAGCTGCCGATGCAACATTGAAGATCTGGAAGTTGCGCGTAACCGAAACAGCAGAGGTCGAAGTCGACCTCATCCAGAGTATAACCCTTGCTCCTCGCTACTTCCCTCTGGCGATTGCACTGGCAAAACTTCAGAGCGGCCAGCTCATTATTGCTGTTGGTGGTACTATGGCCAACTTTCAAATCTACATGCAGAACAAGGACACTTTCTTGTTGGCAGCCAAACTCACCGGACACGAAGCCTGGGTGCGAGCTTTGGATTTTATTCGCGAGAGCTCTAAACCAGACAGCGACTTCTTGCTCGCATCTGCTAGTCAAGACAAGTATACACGTCTCTGGCGCTTCCATGCTGGTGAAGAGCTGCCCGAAGTAGCAGCCGCGGCAAGCGACCCGGCTATGACCGTGTTCGGTCGCTCGTTGTCCAACAAAGCTCACTGGATTGGAGAGGGTGACTCAAGACACTCAATCACCTTTGAAGCTCTGTTGATCGGACATGAGGATTGGATCTACACAGCTCGTTGGTTCACAAAGACTGCACAAGATGCAGCACCGCAACTCCTTACTGCATCAGCAGATAATTCGCTAGCTATGTGGGAACGCGATGCTGATGGTTTCTGGACCTGCGCAACCAGATTGGGCGAAATCAGTGCGCAAAAGGGCTCAACCACTGCAACAGGAAGTACAGGTGGTTTCTGGATCGGCCTGTGGTCTCCATCTGGCAACAAAGTTGTGAGTCTGGGTAGAACAGGAAGCTGGCGAGCCTGGTCTTACAATAGTACTGAGGATCGCTGGTTGCGCGAGCTTGGTATCTCTGGCCATGTGCGGGCGGTCAAGGATATCGCATGGTCGAACGATGGCACTCAACTCATGTCCACCAGCACAGACCAAACTACCCGCCTTTTCGGTCAATGGAAGCGAGACAACACAAGCACATGGCATGAAATGTCACGGCCACAAATCCATGGTTACGACCTGAACTGTCTATCTGCAATCGGCGCAACCCAATTCATCTCAGGAGCAGACGAAAAACTGCTCCGTGTCTTCAACAAGCCCAAAGCAGTTGCTCACCTACTCGCCCAACTGAGCGGTAGCACTGAAGATGCAAGTGATGCAGACCTCCCGGACGCAGCAAACATACCCGTCCTGGGCCTCAGCAACAAAGCCATCAACGCCCTGACTCCCGAAGAAGAAGCCACCGCCGAACCCACCGAAGAAACCCAAATCACAAAATCCACCTTGGATCTCTCCCACCCACCCTTTGAAGACCATCTCGCCCGCCACACTCTATTCCCCGAACTCGAAAAATTGTACGGACATGGATATGAGATTTCTTGTGTTGCAGCCAGTCACGATGGAAGTCTTGTAGCTACTGCTTGTCGAGCAAGTTCCATCGATCATGCAGTAATCCGTCTCTACGAGACCAAAGAGTGGAGAGAAGTCAAACCTGCACTTACCGCTCACTCTCTAACCGTTACTTCTTTGGCTTTCTCGGCAGATGACAAGTACCTGCTCAGTGTAGGCAGAGATCGCCAATGGGCATTATTCTCCCGCAGTGCAACTGCATCTTCAACCTACGAACTCACAGCTTCAAACCCTAAAGGCCACTCTAGAATGATATTGTCTTGTTCATGGGCTGGTGCAACTGCGACAAACATCTTCGCTACAGGAGGCAGAGATAAAAATGTCAAGATTTGGGATGTGCAAGCCTCTGAGACTACGACTGCAGATCTCAAGCTTACCATTCCTACTTCTGCATCTGCCACCAGTGTTGCCTTTTACACCGGTGCTCTGTCTACACCTGATACTGTTATTCTTGCTGCAGGTACAGAGAATGGTGAAATCAGTGTCTGGTGTATTAGTACGCAGGACTGGAGTGTCAAGGCTGAGATCAATATTGGCAAGGATATGCAACCTAGTGGTGCGATCAATGCTTTGAGATGGAGACCTGATAGCAAGGACACAGAAAAGGGAGAGCAAAAGATGCAGTTGGCGGTGGCGAGTGAGGATTTGAGTGTCAGGTTGTTTGAGCTTGAGGGATTGATTTAAGGTGTAGATTACTGTGGTATAGGAAGTGGTATAGAACATGCTTATACAACAAATTTCACGATTTTGCATCTTTGAAAAAGGAGAAACGAAACAGAAGACCGATCGACAACACTGAATGTAAATAAGCTATGGAGAGAAGCGAATGCTAATTGTACAGAAGTTTGTTTTTGGTATAATGCAGCAAGCAAAAAGGGGTATCGAGAGTGGAAGAGACGCTAGAGACAAACATAAAAGAAGAGAAGAGAAAATCAAAGAGAAGAATAAGTGGAATCCGCCAGAGCGTAGCAGAACATAAAAGTCGTGCCTTCATAACCATGCGTAAAACTCATTCGTAAACGTTACTTCTCGTCAGTAGGTGAGAGGTCACACATAGCGAGAGGTCGCAGACAACGAGGAGAAGGAAGCGGAAGAGAGATGCCTAAGTCTGCGTGTTGTTCACGTGTTCCCAGTCGGGATCAGCGGCCACATCCACAAGGCCAGTGAACCAATTGCAATTCATGACTTCGTCGATAGTCCATCTCGATTCAGGATCGGTGTCCAAACAGCCGTGAAGCAAGTCACAAATATCTTCGCCGTCGACCTGGCCTGCGGGAGATGCCAGAACCAGATCCTTGTTCCAGTCGCCGGCTTCAATCAACTCAACGAGCTTGAACTGGATCGTGTGCTGGAAGGGACGCTTGCCCGTGACCATGGTGTACACGCATACGCCAAAGGCCCAGATGTCTGCTGAGTAGTCCTTTCGCGTGGAGCCGCCCAGCAGTTCGGGAGCCAGATACTCGAGGGTGCCAGCAGGTTCCTTGTTGTCTTCAGAGTCGAGTGAGCGCACACTATCAGTCATACCCGACGCGTCGCCATCGACAAAGCTGGCCAGACCAAAGTCGCACAATTTGATACTGCCGCAGTCGTCTTCAGGCTTGATCTGGACGAGGCAGTTCTCGAGCTTCACATCGCGATGTACTAGTCTGACATCTTTGTGCATGTATCTCAACGCCGCAGCAAGTTGATGTGAGTACGTCTTCGCAAGATGAGGGTTCAAGCCCATCTGACCGTTATTCCGAAGCTCGCTGATGAGGTCGTACAAGGAGCCGCTCTCGACCAGGTCCATGATGCAGAAGGTAGCAAAGTCGGTGATGAAGCTTGTGTGGAGTTGCAGTATGTGAGGATGATTCAAGTAACGCCAGATGCCGATCTCATAGTCGACAGCTTGTTGCGCCTTGTCATTCTCAGCTTCACTAACGTTGGCAACCGTCTTGCGGACAATCTTGACAGCACGCTTGATTCTGCGGCCGTTATCGTCAATAGCGATAACCTCCTTGACAATGCTGAAACCTCCTGAACCAATCTGACGACCAACGACGTACTCGTTGTCAATACCAATGGACTGTCCTTCGTCGTCCGGCTTGGGCTCGGCAGCGGTTTGAGAGTTGCTTCCCCAGCCATTGAGGAACTGAGCGGCGGGTGACATGGAGGAGCCAGACATTCTGCTAGATCTGCGGCTGGTGTTACGCAAACTCGCAGTGCGCGACAATGTGGTCTTACGCGAGATCATCGGCCAGGGTTCACTGCCCATGAGGGGACTGACAGCGGGAGAAGGAGACATGACAGCCGAGTTGTTGAAGTATGAGCCGGCAGGAGTGTCGGGGCTTCTCAGCTGTTCACTGAGCAATGAAGCTGTGGACGCCGACGTCAGAGAAGGCATTTGTGTGGCATCGTGCGAGTCTATTGTCTCGAGGCGTGGGGCAGCATCGCTCTTCCTCGTACGCCTTCTTATAGGCTCTCCTGTGAAAGGATTTATTCTGACCGAGTCGTCGGGCGCAGCCGGAGTAGAGGCAGTGTCGTCCGACATGGACGAGCCGCGCGTGCTAGGTCGGCGTGGTTGAGGTGGCCTGGAGGACAAAGGCTGATCGAGCGAGTGTAGGCGACCGTCGTCGAGGGTTGCAAACTCTTTGAAACTCACAGATGAGCCTCTGGTACGGGTCGAGTTTTGGCCGTCGTTGCGATCGGGAACGACCGGATTGTCGAGCAGCTCGGACTTTGAAAATTGGGAAGAGGCGACATGGTCGGCATCCGAGGAAGTAGCAAACGGGTAGTCTTGAGACGAGTTTGAATGCTTTGTGTTGAGTCGCAGTTTTCTGAATTCGTGGGAAGGAGCAGGTGTGGCCATTGCCTTTGGAGGCAGCCAACGAAAGGGGACTTTTTTGCGTGCAAGCGGGAAGCTACAGTGGAGTATCGATGCTTAGATGTCTAGATCTCGACCTGGAATTGGTGGTTTATGCCGTGACGAATTCGCGTGTGGGTGGTAGAGAGACACGAACCGCCAGGCTACCAAGTCAAAAGAATATTTAGACGAGGCTATCGCGGCGAAGTCGGCGGCAGGATTGGATAAAAAGAGATGGCTAGAAGGTGGGATGGTTTGGAGGATTAGAGTTACGGCTAATGCGGGAGTCACGGTTTCTCCGCATTCTTTTTACGTATGAGCATGGCTGACACTCTGATTGGTCTGGAGCGCGTTTGACTGGTGAGCGTCATCGAGGGCGACTGTTGGCGGAAGGCTGGTGAGCGATGAAGTCGGACGTGTTGTTTCAAGAAACTGCGACGTCAAGATGGTGTAGCAGAACAGAAACAGGACGTGTGTCAGGAGTAGTCGACAGTCGGTCAGCAGCCAAGATGGAACTCGGTAAGCGGGCAGCCAAGATACGCGCCGTATGAGAGCGAGATGAAGCTCAACAACGGCTCGTGTAAACAACAGACAGTGAAGAGGTCGCCGTCAGGTGCTGGAGAAGCCAGATGGTAGCTGGAGGTCAGGAGTGCATGAAGAGAGGGGGTTTCTGGTGTTTTGATATCTGGATGATAAGGTCGAATTGGGTTTCCAATGACGGCCAGATTGGGCAAGTCAAGGGTCTGGTCGGTCTGTCAAGAAAAGGCGTCCGAGCTCTGTCTGGCTTGCTTGGTGCTTGCATCACGTCGTTGTGTTGCAGCAGTTCAGCTTGAAGCCATTTCTCAACCACGCGCTTGATAGATAGACATCTTGTTATCATATCGCACTTTCAACGTTTCGACTCTCAGGCTTCACATCAGCCGCATGTTATAGCGTCACGCGCCCCAGCGACCCCTTCCAGCGAGCAGTCTCGTCATCGTCAAACCAGTCTCTGCCTACCCTAGCACCGCCCTTGGACAGGCCTCGGGGCTATGGCAGCTCTCAAGAACCTCTGCGCAAACATCTTCTACTGCTGCACTAGCCGTAACACGGTCGACTATGAAAATGTGCTTGCGGATAGCGAGCGCGAAGCCGTCACCGACCTGCTGAACTTCCTCGAAAACAGACAGGAGACCGACTTCTTCACCGGCGGTCCTCTCAATGCCCTCAGCACTCTGGTCTACTCACATAACATTGACCTGCAGCGAAGCGCCAGTCTGACCTTTGCCGAGATTACCGAGCGAGGTATGTCGACAAGCTATTCATACACCAAACTCATACTAACACTACTTGTCGCAGATGTGCGCGCTGTTGATAAAAACACCCTCGAGCCCATTCTCTTCCTTCTCGAAAGCAGCGACATTGAGGTTCAAAGAGCCGCCAGTGCCGCCCTGGGAAACCTCGCTGTAGATGGTACCTACCCATCACCTACCCATACGATACATGATAAGAGTCTAACGCAGATGCACAGCACACAACAAGATCCTGATCGTCCAGCTAGGAGGCCTGCAACCGCTGATCAGACAGATGAACTCGAGCAATGTCGAGGTGCAATGCAATGCTGTCGGTTGCATCACAAACTTGGCCACACACGAAGACAACAAGGCAAAGATTGCTCGTTCCGGCGCTCTGGCTCCCTTGACGAGACTGGCAAAGTCCAAGGACATGCGTGTCCAACGGAATGCTACCGGCGCTCTGTTGAACATGACCCATTCAGGTATGCCTCGGCTACTTGACTATCTGACAATTCACTCTAACACTTTCTGCAGATGACAACAGACAACAGCTTGTCAACGCCGGCGCCATCCCCGTCCTCGTCCACCTCCTCACCTCGCCTGATACCGATGTCCAATACTACTGCACAACCGCTCTCAGCAACATTGCCGTAGATGGCTCCAACCGCAAGCGCCTTGCACAGACAGAACCTCGTCTCGTACAGTCACTGGTCAACCTCATGGACGGCCACGCTCCAAAGGTCCAATGTCAAGCCGCCCTCGCTCTGCGCAACCTCGCCTCGGACGAGAAGTACCAGCTTGAGATTGTGCGCAACGGTGGTCTTGGTCCTCTTCTCCGCCTGCTCCAGTCAGCCTTCCTCCCCCTCATCCTCTCCGCTGTCGCCTGTATCCGCAACATCTCCATCCACCCCATGAACGAATCTCCAATCATCGATGCTGGCTTCCTCAAGCCCCTGGTACATCTTCTCGGTAGCACCGACAACGAGGAAATTCAATGTCATGCCATCTCCACCCTTCGCAACCTTGCCGCATCGTCAGACCGCAACAAGCAACTCGTCCTGGAAGCTGGTGCTGTTCAGAAGTGCAAGGAGCTTGTCTTGGAGGTTCCGGTTAACGTCCAGAGCGAGATGACGGCTGCTATCGCTGTTCTTGCTCTGAGTGACGAGCTCAAGCCTCATTTACTGAGCCTTGGTGTATTTGACGTCTTGATTCCTCTGACCGAGAGTGAAAGCATCGAGGTCCAGGGTAACAGTGCTGCTGCTCTGGGCAACCTGTCAAGCAAAGGTAAGATGACCGAGAATTCTGTACCTCAATCGCCTACTGACGCCTACCCAGTCGGCGACTACTCGATATTCATGACCAATTGGAGTTCTCCCTCTGGCGGTATCCACGGCTACCTGTCTCGTTTCCTCGCATCTGGAGATCCTACCTTCCAACATATCGCTATCTGGACTTTGCTGCAGCTCCTGGAAAGCAACGACACGCGTCTCGTTAGCACCATCAACTCTGCCGAGGATGTCATGCAAATGGTTCAAGACATTTCTGAGAGACAAGTCGAGAGCGACAACGAGGATGGTAGCGAGGACGGCGAGGCTGAGGTTGTCGGACTTGCCCGCCGCTGTCTCGAAATCTCAAGCGGCGATGGCAACAAGAAGGCCTTATCCGAGGGTTGATCTGCAAGCAAGCAGCACGTGTCTTCACACACACAAGACGACGACAACAATACGACTCGGCGCATGCATGGTGTCTCGAGTTTCCTTTTTCTTCTCTTTTCCTTGTCCATTTTTGATATACCAATTCGCACTCGCGCGCCGCCTGGAATCGGCGATCAAGTATGATATCCTGGAGCAAAGCATTCGGATGGGTCTCCTCGTTTTCTTTCTCCTCTTCACTCTTCTTCTTCTTCACATAGCTCTAGTAATGAATAGCGTAGTCTCTTGTTTTGGTATTGGAATCAATGAAACACAAATCAGCCATTATCCTTCCCTTCCGTGTGCAAAAGTATATAACGCGTACAGCTATAAAGATGCACAATACTCTCTCGGGATGAGGAAAGGTGCGATATAAGGAGGCCCTTTCCATATGTATCACGGGTCTAGAAGTTAACATACCTTGTTATAGTAAGGTCGTCGCTCGAGACATAGGTATGATAAACACGTCATCTAGATCATTCAGAAATTGTGGCACATAGGTAAGTTTGTCACCCAACTTGCGTGGTAATTCGCGTTGTGGTGATGTAGACGCTGCTTCGCTGAAGCTAGAAAGCTCTCAATTCTCAATACGCGGACTTATAAGCCAACAACACCTGTCAGAAGCCCTCCACATTCTATAAACTGAAGATAGAAGTACATCAATGCTTTCCAGTTCAGTTCTAACTGCCACAAGCCTCTGTTCGATCCATAGATTGATATTTTTGGTGGCTGTGGGTAGCACCCTGTCATAAACTAATGAGGTCATCCGAATAATCGCCGGCGCAACTTTCGCGTATCCAGAATTGTTCAGCTGCTACAATTCACAAGCACGACAATCTTACAAGCAAAACACCACCACATTCAATCACAATGGCAGTCCCCAACTTTGCACTTCCTGGCGACTCGCTCGCAGCAACATCGACACATACACCCAGCACAGGCTCCAACGTCTTTGGCTCTACAATCCACGCCAGTCTTGCCGGCCCCGTCACCAGCGCCACACCCTCCAAGAAAACACCTTCGCCCACCATCAGCATATCCACATCCACCTCAGCATCAACATCCTACACAGCCGCTCTCCCCTCCGTCAGCGACATCATCCTCGGCCGCATCACACGCACAAACCCTCGTCAAGCCACCCTCGACATCCTCGCCCTAGGACCCACAGGCACACAAGTCCTCCGCGAACCCTTCTCAGCCATCATCCGCCAGCAAGACATCCGCGCCACTGAAATCGACAAAGTAAAGGTGAATGAGAGTTTCCGCGTTGGCGATATTGTGAGGGCTGTGGTTATCAGTTTGGGGGATGAGAGGAGTTATTTTGCGAGCACGGCGAAAAATGAGTTTGGTGTTGTGTTGGCGGTTAGTGAAGGTGGAGAGCAGATGGTGCCGGTTAGTTGGAAGGAGATGAGGGAGGTTGGGGGTGGGAGGACGGAGTTGAGGAAGGTTGCTAAGCCTGTTTGAGAGGTGAGAGAGGCATGGAAAAGAGCTGGCGAAGAATATACCACAGGAGAGAAACTTGAAGTGCTGCCGGATGAAGAGGCGACTGGCTCGAGAATGACCCAGCGCGAGTCTGGCGACATTCATGCGACGCTATAACGAGCAACACAGCTAGAGGCGCTCAAGTCCAGCACGCCCTGGACCTAAGAGCCACCTACGAACACCGAGGATCCACAAGTCAAGGGATCGGAGCAAAGCAGTGAAGTGGTTACTGCATCATCGGGACCAAAGAGCCATGCCATATCCCTCGGACACTGTCTCTGAGAGATCCGTCAATCATCACATAATCGCGAAAAGCTAATTCACTTCTTCCCTCGAGTTAGTCATGGAATTGCTTTGCTCTACATCTTCTCATGCATGCCCTCGTGAAGAACAATCGCGATATAAGAAGTGACTATTTCTCGGTTAATGCTTCGGTATGCTTCGGTAACTCGGCTCATCCCGAGATCCACCTCCCCTCTGACTACTTTATCACTTGGTGTCAGACTGTACTAGAAGTCAGATAACACTATACAACCTTTCCTGAATTCTTGAACTTTCGAATACTTTGTGTCAGCACATCATGTTCTACGAGATTGGAACTGATCATGGTTTGCCGTATGATCCATTCAAAGTAAGTGGATTTACCTATATCTATCAGTCTCATCAATTCCACTTTGTCTTCATTATGCTATGTAAGAGGGGAGGAAAGACAAGGAATTGATCTAGAGAGATTGATCTGAGAAAAACACATATCTTCTTCCACCCTTCTCATGCTTCCACCGATCAAAGCACTATTTCCATGCCATCAGAACTACATCTTTGTTCTTTCCCACCTCCAAACATTTCTCACCAACCCCTCCGATATTCACCTTACCCCAAATCCTCATACCGTTCCCTCCAATACCATGAGGTTTCACACTAATGCCATATCAAAAACCAGGCATGCGTGGTACCTCGTCCCATCGGCTGGATCTCCACTCGCTCGGCCTCAGGCACCGATAACCTAGCCCCCTACTCCCAATTCACAAACCTGACTTTCGATCCACCATACGTCATGTTCTCATCCAACCGCACACCAGAAGGAAAACGCAAAGATACTGTTGTGAATGCTGAAGAAACCGGTTCGTTCTTGCCTCCCCACCTCCTCTCCCCATCTACCTTTGGATATGTGCACTGATTGATGTCACCACAGGTTTCTTCGGCTGGAATCTAGCAACCTACTCTCTTCGCGAACAAGTCAACATTACAGCTCAACAATTAGATCCCATTGAGGATGAATTCACCCATGCAAATCTCCAAAAAGAAGACGCGGAAAAGATTCCTGTGTCGTTGGTCAAGGAGTCACCGGTGAGGTTTGAGTGTCAGTTCGATAGAGTGATTGAGTTGCCTGGAAATCCACCTATGGGGACTGTGAGTTTTGCTTTCCCTTTTCCCTATGCTTCCCTCTCCCCTCTCTTCTGCCACTCCTCGACTCCAACCTCCCCTGTCCCTACTCTCCCCTCTTTGGAAGTGGTACTGACACAAAACCTCAGGTCGACATCGTATTCGGCAAAGTCCTCGCGGTCCACATTTCCGACACCGTACTCACCAACGGTAAAATCGACATCTCAAAAACAGAACCAATAGCCAGATTGGGATACTACGATTATGCGGTTATCAGAGATGTGTTTGAGATGAAGATTCCTGGTACTAATAAAGCGCTGTTGGATGGGCTTGAGGGCAGTTCAAAGGCGAATAGGGAGTTGGAGGGAGTAGATGAGGGGGGTAAGGGAAAAGACATAGAGTGAGAAGGTTAGGGAGCTGTGGCTATGGATCCAGTCATTCTTTAGAACAAGAGCAGTCTGTGATGTTCTGATGCATCGAATCTCTGGGTTTTCATATCTTATCTCAGTCATATCTCCGAGTGCAGAAGCAAAACGCTACAGCGAAGATCGAGTCTAACCCTCAATCTTTCACCACGCGTTTCCGGACATGGAACGAAGTCCTAGATACCCTACTTTCTCACCCGCGATCTGTGACAATATCCAACCAGCCAGGCTCTGAAGTTCATTGGTTCTGTACTTTCAGCCGATGGTATTCTGCTATAGTATTGCTCTCACCATGGTCGTCGAGATATCGTTGTAACCATTATGCATACCCTGCCTCTGGAGAACTACTTGTAAACCTTTTGTTTCCAATGCAAGTTAAGGTATCTTAACCACATATCAAACGGATCAAACTAAACCACTGTATCTCAAGTATCTTCCCTTAGTGTACCGTGCGCCAAAGACTTTTCCGATACCTCACCTTGGAGACCTCTATATCTTGACCTGATCATCTTACGGTGGTTTCATTCTTGGACTGCTAGTACATGACAGTTATATTTGATAATGACAGAAAAAGCTTCCATCGATTGGGGTTGTGGTCTAGTGGTATGACATCTTCTTAGCATTGCTCTTGCAGCTCTACTGAGTGGAGAAGGTTCTGGGTTCGATTCCCAGCTACTCCATTTTTTGCCGTTTTTGCCTAGTATCATGTATGAACAGATCGAGGAGGCTTTGTTCTTTTTGATCTTGGTTTGTCATTGGCGGTGTCGAAGGAATAAAACAGAGAATACTCCGCACTCCGTATACATGCATAGATCGAAAGATTCTATACTATTCCTCCTACCACCATCCCCAATAACCAAACCCCCAAAACCATCCACCTCTTTCCCCCAACCCCTGGTGTTGCTGCATTAGCAATCAATATAGTCCCACAAGTTCCCGCTTCCGTTGTCGGTAAATTCGGCCCATGCGCATACAACGTCGAGCAATACTGCTGCTGGCCCTGCCCTCCCTGTCCAGTAAGTCCCCCATAAACAGTAGTAACCTGAGGTTGTGTATCTTGTCCTCCAACTACATAAGGATGTGTTTGAGTTGCGTATACTGTAGAGATTTGGGTGGTAGGTTGTTGCCATGTTGTTGGTTGCCAAGTTGATTGTTGAGGTGCTGCTCCTGCTCCGCCGAGTACAGGCGCACAGGTGGATCCCCAGGCGCAACAACCGATACTACCATCGGAGGCGCGGGCGCAGTAGGTGGAGGGGTTACAGCAACTGGGTTTCTCGAGTTTAGCCACACCCTCCGGAGGATATGGGAAGAGGAATGAAAATCGAAAGGGATGGGAAAGAGAAAGCAACGTACTAGCCAGGTTCGCTGATAGCAGTACATGCTATAGGTGCCCAGGAAGGACATGTAGCCACGGTTGCAGCAGAAAGATCTTGAGATGAAGGTATGCAGTATGCATTTGTCCATGCGCCTTGATTTCTGACTTCCAAGTCTGGTAGTGAGGGTTGTGATGCAGCAACACCGAGAGCGAAGGCGAGAACGGATATTAAGTACAGTGGGGGTATCGAAAACATTGTAGACGATTGGTTTGTTGGAAAGTAGTATTATTGCGAGAGATTATACATGGTATACAGTGAAGATAAGAGTGAATAGACGGAATGTGATGAGCGAGGGTGAGAGTGTTTGTACTTGGCCTTGACAAGGCGGGATGTTTCGTGGGCTACGAGCAGGATGTCCATGATCCTGATGCAATGCAGCAGCCTTGCCGGTCATGCATGCATGCATGCAGTAAACAAGGATGGATGAAAGTCCGGCACTCCATAGAGTAGATTCCGCAGTTTAGCCGTATGCCTCGGCTTGCATCTCGAGTGCATCGGTACCAAAAACATTGGTGTAGAATATGCAACTACCCTAGACATCACCTTGTCAACAAGCCTCAAAAGCAAATTCATCTACCAGCGGAAAAAAGACAGAAAAGAGGACCGACACCTCAGGCCATGGCGCAAGTAGCAGAACTGAAAAGGCGACAGCTGCAAGATTACGGCTTCCATCTCGAGTACCGAACAAGATGGTAGGTCATCATTGAGTACTCTTATACCGAACATGCATCTGACCGCGCGTTCACACAGGAGCGACAACGATATGTACGACCATATGAATAACAGCGTGTATTACTTCCTGTACGTCCTTCTGAATGGAGAGATTGAACTCTAAAGAAGAATACTCACAACTCACGCTCATCGCAGCTTCGACAGTATCGTCAACACATACCTAATGACACACTGCAAACTGGACCCACCGACATCGCCTCTAATTGGACTGGTTGTACATTCGCATTGCGATTACCTAGCTCCTGTGGGGTTTCCGGCGCTGATAGATCTCGGACTACGAGTCAAGAAGCTCGGAAAGAGCAGCGTTACTTACGAGATTGGTGTTTTTGAGAGAGGTGTTGAGGAAGTAAAAGCGGTGGGAGAGTTCGTGCATGTGTTTGTGGACCGGGAGAGCAGGAGACCGAGAGCAGAGGGTATGACCTCGACTATGAAGGAGCAGCTGGGGTCTTTGGTGGACAGCGAGGCCAAGCTGTAACCCACACTCGAAGGGATTGAGCAGTCAAAGGTTAGTCATGCGAAGTTAGTGTATATCCAATCTCAGGAGTTGTCAACCGAAAGCATTATGTTCTCGGAGCTCGCAGTGAATCGGTGCTGTAGACGCACGTACTTTCTGTCGTCTCGAAGCACGTAAGCAACTCATATTCGAAATGGAAACATCACCTGTAGTAACATTGGGTGTCATTATTTTTGAGTGTCTTTGCTCCAACTAATTAGCACCATCCGATTGCAGAATGTCATTCTGTCAAGTACGTACATCCGCCGAGAGAATTAATCTTCATCTTCGGCTTCCTGTTTGCGAATCTGTTCTTCTAGGCGCCTCTTCTCGGCGTTCTTCAGTCGTATCATGGTGAGTTCCTCCAAGCTGGGGCTTGAGACGGAAGGCGCGACCGGCGAATTCTTGGCGCTGCTGAAAGATGCAAAGGAAGGCACCTTGCGCAAACCGCCTCCTGCTTGTTTGAGTGGCGTTATAGGAGAGTTGAGGCCTGGTATCTCGTGCATGGGTCGTGATGTTGACTTTGGTGTTTCTGTGCTTGGGGAGGTGGAGACTGGTGTTGATGGGCGTTGGAGAAAGTCAGGCTCCTTATTCGATGCCCAATAGACCGAGTCGAGAGGCTTGAACTCTGGCTCTGACTGTCGCTTCTTGAAGTCGGAAACTGCGGCATGAGCTCCCACCACAGACTCGTAGACTATGAGAGCACTTGCGACCAGGCTTTTTGACTTGCTTTCTCCCAGGCGTTTCTTCTTCTCTTTGAGCATTGCCACATCCTGAAGTTTGCCGAAGGTGGTGAATAGAGTCGTCAGACGTTCCTTGTCGATGGCAGCTCCCTCACCCTCTTTGGACCAGACGACCTTGACAGAGCGATCAATATCGGCGACATGGGTATTGCCTTGAGCAGATTGTGTCTGCGGAGATGCGTAACCGTTCTTTTCGCGATCGAGACGTTCCTCCTCTTCAAGGCGCTCGCGGTTCAACTGATCCTGCCTTTCCAGTCGTCGGCGTTTTCCATCGGCGGCCAGACGCTGGATTTCGCGTTGCAGTTTGTCGCCTTCTTCCTCTTCTTGATGCTTTCTTTTCAGACTGGCATTCTCGCGGTTCTCCAGGTCCTCTTTCATCTGGCGGCGTCTGCCTTCGAATGCCTGGTGACGCTCCTCCTTCTCTTGTTTGGCACGGCGGGCATTGTCGTAGATGCCCTTGTATTCGGGACTTGATAGTACATCGTTTGCGATCTGCAGCAGGTGGAATTTCTCGACGATATCTGGTTTGTCGGCGTTCTTGTCGGGATGGTATTTGAGAGCTGTCCGGCGGTATGCGCGGCGAATGTCTGATTCGCTCGAGTTCTCGAATGTGATGCCCAGTAGGTCATAGTAGTCGACGGCGGTGGACTTTGCAGCCTCGATCAGATCGTCGTCGCCAGGCATGTTGATGTGTTTTTCGGGTGAAAGTGTAAGAACGTTACAAGATGGAGAGACAGTAACGACAGTTAGGAAAGAACGAACAATAAAGTCGTGCACAGGCCAAGTGTCGAGGAGCTGGCCAGTGACGCACATCGCAACACGAAGCAGCAGCAAGAGACAGACAGACACGTCGACAACCCTCAGCTGCCCTATCCTAGCACGCCAAATATTCTTCACCACCCTCACTAAGCCACTCTCATAACCGCAAGCCTCTTTAGACCGGATCGAGGCTTGCTCACTTCCTGTACCGCACGGGAACCCACGCCTTTACTCAGGCCACTTCCATCACCCGGACATGCTGCGCGACACCGGACAAGATGCAACAACCAAAAATGCAGCTAGTCGACTGGCTAGATGACCTGTGTGTCCGATTCATCATCAACCTCCCTCAAGAAGAGCTCGAAAGTGTCGCGCGAATCTGCTTCCAGGTTGAGGAAGCCCAGTGGTTCTATGAGGATTTTATCCGTCCCACCGACCCCTCTCTACCCTCGCTCAACCTACGCGACTTTTGTCTTCGCATCTTCCAACATTGTCCTCTGCTCTCTACCTTCTCTGATTCCCAACACACGGCCGCCTACCAAGAGTTCCTCGCCTACAAGACCCGTGTCCCTGTCAGAGGTGCCATTTTACTCAACCATGATATGGATCAAGTCCTCCTCGTCAAGGGCTGGAAGAAGAGTGCTACATGGAGTTTCCCTCGCGGAAAGATCAACAAGGACGAGCCAGATCTCGACTGTGCCATCCGTGAGGTCTGGGAAGAGACAGGCTACGACATTGCTGCTGCTGGTCTGGCCACCGACGACCAGAAATACATTGACGTGACGATGCGCGAACAGCATTTACGAATGTTTGTCTTCCGTAGTGTCCCTCTCGACACGTATTTTGAACCAAAGACGCGCAAGGAGATCAGCGTGAGTCGACACTTGGCTCTCGAATATCGTCCAAACATGCTGACTTCTCATAGAAAATATCTTGGTACCGCTTGACTGACCTACCGTCATATGCCAACAAGAAACACAACAATCGCGTCATCTCCCATCAACAGGACGGCAATGCTGATCAAGGCACTGTGAGCGCCAATAAACTGTACATGGTTGCCCCATTCTTGCCTCCGTTGAAGAAGTGGATCAACCAGCAAAGAAAACGCGATGCTGCTCGTGAAGCCCAGGTTGAACCTGTCGTTGAAGAACCCTTGGCTATCTCATCGGACTCGCATGCTGCAGAAGTCCCTGCTGCAAATGCCGCCTTCGAACTCAGACGTTTGTTGAGTGTCAACGTACCAGAAGCGAACTCGCCTCAGACAGCTACTGGCGACGGAAACCAGGGAAGTGCACTGCTAGCCATGCTCCGTGGGAACGCTTCCGCTGGTGGACTGGCTCCTCCAACAAACGATCTGCCGCCAGCAACTCCTTTAGATCAGGTCACACATACTCCTCCGGAGCCCGGGACTCCGCACTATCAGCATCACCAGCCTTCGCCTGCCGTCAGACAACAACCGCCCCCAGGTTTCCCCTTCCCCTCGCCTGCTCATCAGCGTAATGCCTCTCTTCATCCGCCAGGCTTCTTTGGTCAAAATGCTCACGAGAACTTGCAACGCGTCGTGCCAGACATGTCGCACATGTCCCAGCAACCTCCGCATGCTGTCCGCCATATTCACCCCCAGGGTCCGCATCCATCCATGCAACAGCAGCTGTTCCCTTATGGTCATCCTGCGCCTATTGCTCACGGTCCAGTCGCTCCATCAGCCTCTCAATTGCCTGCTCCAAGACTTAACAACCACGCTATGAACTTGCTGAGTGCTTTCAAAGCACCATCACAGTCACCTACCGGTCACAATGCTATGCCGTATGGCAACAATCACATGTCTTTCCCTGGTCCTAATCAGAGCAATATGCATGGCCAGCAGCAACAGCAACAGCAGCAGCCTGCAGGATACGAACAGCAGGGTCGTAGACGATCTGCACACCAAAACTCGTTATTGGGTCTGTTCACATCTCCTGACCCTCCACGAGCGACTCCGGTGTCTCAACCTCCTCAAATGACCCTTCCATTCCATACCGCACAGTCTCCTGCTCCGACAGTACCGACTCCAACAGAGTCAACTCCTCAGCAAAGGAACGCAAGCTTGGCAATGTTGACGAGGACGTTACCCAAGGCCAAACCGACTCCCCCACCTGCACAAATTAACGCGGAAATGTTCCCAGCCAAGCGCGTTGTACAAGAGGCTCAAGCGGCGCAAGACAGAGCTATTCCGGAGGCTGCGAGCAGAACATTTGCTCCTGATGCTCCGCGCGCTCCAGTATCGATTCTTCCGAGACCCGGGTCCGCGGCAACTAGAGGCTCCCCTGCACCTCCGCCTTCCGAGTCGGTCCAAACTCCTCACAAATTACGACGAGGCAACAAGAGCCACTCACCGGCCAACTTCACCATTCTACAACGACCTTCGCCTCGAGCTGATCAGAATGGATCGCCCGAGATGCCTCAGATCAGACAGCCGCCTCCTCCTGAGCAGCCTACACCCAGGCAATCACGACCAAAGCAGTCTGTTTCAAGGCGAGCACAAGAACCACCTAAGCAGTTCCAGCCACAGATTCTACAAAGACCAAAGGCAGACACGTCAGGAACTAGTCCAGGCGTGGAATTGCCGTTGGCAAATCCTGGTGAGCAACGCCATGCGCTTCTCGCCTTGTTCGCAAAGCAGGAAAGTAGATCTGGATCAGCCATGTCGAACAACTCAGGAGCGCCTCTACCGTCGGATCCGTCAACGTTTAGGGAACGATTGACCAGTGGCGCTTCAGTGATAAGCAACGGAGGGAATCACGATGGACTTAGATCGCCATCAACTCCAGTGGAAGCTAAAGGATTCCTACTTGACTATCTTAATGGCGTGGTGAAGAGTGAGAAGAACAAAGGCCCTAAGAGGGGTCCTGTTTGATCATGGAAGCATGTGGACATGCAGTTGGTCTCAATCATAGCACACGATTTATCATAAGACAATCATTTCAAGAGACATTCATTTTTGACTTATCAGTCCCCCCTCGTGCCATTCATAAGACTCGTGCTTTTTCTACTCGTGTACTGTTAAGACCAGGTGTGACAAACTTTAGCATACAGCCGGCCAAAAAAGTTGGATGATGTCAGCGACATTCATCTTCAATCATCCTCAAGCTCCAGCACATCTCTCCATCCACGACTCATCCAGCATCGCAAAGTCACACAAGCCCAGCAATGGCCGTCACAAATCCCAGACAGCCATTCGTCTGTCTACGCCGCCTCCCCAAAACCAAACGCACGTACTCGACCACATCCGCAACACCACTCCCACCCACGCCTCCACCCTCCGGCGCAGCAAAACTCTCCACTCGCCGCCTAATCTCCCTCCACGGACCCGATGCGCCGAAATTCCTCCAAGGCATTTTGACAAACAATGTCATTCCCACCTCTCACTCGCCCTTCTTCGCCGCTTTCCTCACCGCGCAAGGAAAAGTGCTGCATGATGTTTTTGTATATCCGACTTTAGGATCTTCCTTCCACGCCTCAGCCAATAAAACCGAGGAAGCTGGATATCTAGTTGAAGTCGATGCAACACAAGCATCAACATTACTCAAGCATTTAAAAAGACATAAACTACGCTCGAAGTTTCAGTTGAGAGTGTTGGAAGAGGGGGAATTGGATATTTGGGCTGTGTGGCGTGAAGATCAGAAATGGACTTTACATCCCTCTGCTTCTGGACAAGGATCTAATATCGATGCTGAGGGAAATATAACTTTGGTGGATCAACGAGCTACAGGGATGGGGCAGAGGGTTTTGTTGCCATCGACAAAGGCACTGGATACACATGCTTGTATGCAAGGATTGAACGATACTGGATTGGATGCATATACCATACGCCGATACACAAGAGGTGTCCCTGAAGGCCAGCAAGAAATCCCTCGCGATGACATACTACCCATGAATTCAAACTTCGACATCATGGGCGGTATAGATTTCAAAAAGGGATGTTATGTGGGTCAAGAACTTACCATACGCACCCATCACACCGGTGTGGTGCGTAGACGCATTTTACCCGTGTCTCTGTTTCCCTCCTCTTCCTCCCCACCGGACAAAATAGTTTACGATGCTGGGACCACAGTAACATCTCCAGCACCTAATGCGGACATCAAGATACAGGGAAAGAGAGGGAAACCAGGGAAATGGATTAATGGGGTGGGAAATGTGGGGTTGGCAATGTGTAGATTGGAGTTGATGACGGATTTGCAGGTTACGGGTGAGCCTAGTACGTTTAGTGCTGAGGATAGATTTGTGGTTGCTGCTGGTGAGGCAGAGGAGGGTTTGGGAGTCAAGGCTTTTGTGCCTGATTGGATGAGGAGTAAGATTCGTGCTCCTAAGTTGCAGAGGAGGGTTGAGTAGCAGAAGGAGCTTGCACTGGTAGTTACGTTTCTACACACGATCGTCAAACGAACAAGTCAGGACTAGTTATTTACGCAGTTCAGGATCCAAATCTGCATATCTGAGCTCTCAATGCGATGAAGATCCAATCATTTGCTTGTCCACTCACTCACAGTCTCTCAATATATCCTCCGCAGCCTTCTCAGCCAACGCATATATCACACTAGTCGGATTACCATTAACCTCCAAAGGCACCACACTAGCATCCACAACCCTCAATCCTTTCGTCCCATACACCCTAAACTTTCCATCCACCACACCACCCCAATCTCTTCTTCTCATTCCCGCTGATCCTACTGCATGCCATACGGGCGCCAAGATAGCTTGAAACACAGCAGTGGTTTGAGGAAGTGATGCATTGAGGGGTAGAGCAGAGCAGCCGGGAGATAACTCGATGGTATTGGAGCCGAGGGTTGCAGAAACAAGGGGGGAGGCGAGGATAGAGCGGAGGAGGGAGAAGAGTTTTTGCTGAACTAGGAGATCCCAGGGGAGTTGGAGAAAGTTAGGGTTGATGAGGGGTTTTGAAGGGTCGGAAGATGACTGTCACGAAACACGTCAGTTCCCGTTGATCGTAGAATGGTCTTGAAGGGAAGAGAATGGGAACGAAAGATGAAGGGTAAGACTCACGTAAACATTTCCCGTCGACAACGGCAACGTAACCCAACAATTACCCCCAAAAATCCCAAACGTCAAACTCCCAATGGCAACTTTCTTCTCAAAAAAGAGACTCGCTCTTACCCTCAGTATCTCCTCTTGTGCGGCAACAGAGATGGCGCCATTACTTGCTTCCGAGAGCGTACGAGCATAGGAAGGAATGTCTTTGTATAGTTGAGCAGCCACGGTATCGATGTCGTCGCCAAAGAGGTCAAAAGCTGTCAAAGAGGCTGAAAGTGGCTTGGCATTGTAGGAGGGGGCGAGTGATAGGGGGGTGAAATTGGCATTGTAGACTGCGTTGACTAGCCATTGGTCTTGGAGATGGGCTCCTACGCCGGGGAGAGAGACTTTGGGGGTGATGGAGAGGTTGTGAAGGATACTGTATGATGTGGTCAGTATGTGTATTGTGTTTAAGAGCTTTGAGGAGTATTTACGATGGATTACCTATACCGCTTTGCTCAAGTAGACCAGGGGTTCTATATGTACCTGCTGACAAGATGACTTCCTGCTTAGAGCGAAGAAGTTGTTTCTTTCCAGAAGGCAAGATCACATTGACTCCTTTAGCCACAACTGCACTGTTGGCTCCATGATGGCCTTTATCGCTATCCAGGTTGATGTTCAAAGCAGTAGTGTTGGTAAAAGCGTGTAAGTTCGGTCGACCAATGACAGGCAAGTAGTATGATCTAGCCGAGTCCTGTCTAATCTGCAACACAGTATCTTTCTCGATCGGAAACAAACCAAGTCCAGTATTGTTGCCAGAGTTTGGATCGTCATTCCAGGAGAAACCTAGAGATTGCCAGGTTGTGTTTAATGCTTGTCCGAATTCTCCTGGGTTCAGATCGTTGCCCCAACCGAGTTTGACAGGGCCGATGAAGCCGTGTACACTTGGTTCGTAAGAAGCCTCAGCTATAGCGCGTGGACGTGGATCGGTGGGAAGTTGAAAGTGCTCGCTCATTTTGAAGTAAGGCAGTAGACTCTCCCATGAGATATCAGTGTTTCCCAACGCTGACCAAGAGTCGATCTCGTCGGCAGTTGGGCGAAGGTAGACCATGCCTGAACCAAAGTTAGAGAACACCCAGTGATAGAGTAGCGACATCATACCATTGATAGTGCTTGTGCCTCCGACATCTCTGCCAGCATGGTATGTCAACACCGTGCCATTAACATATTTTTGTGGTATGGTAGTATAGTTCCAGTCCAGCTCAGTACCCCACGCGGGCCCAGCAGGGCTAGGAATCAGAACTCGAGAGTCATTGAAGACAGTAGGACCAGCTTCGACCAACGCAACCGAGATGGAAGGGTTTGCTGACAAGCGATTCGCAAGCACGCAGCCAGACGTTCCACCACCCACGATGATGTAGTCGTATTCAAACGAGTTCAGTGGACTCGCATAAGCTGCGGTGGACAGAACAGACAGGTGAAGAAACCAAGAAAAGGCCATAATGAAGATGAAAGACTAGCGGTGACTCGATGAAACAGCAGACTACTCAGAACATATACTCAGAACATATAAGATTGTTTGGTGATGGAAGTGCAGGGATGTACGCCTCCTCTGAAGATACATGGTGTGAACCGGTGTGAGCTGGCGAGTCACGATGCCCAATCATAAAATGTGCACTCACCAGCACTGCATGTTTTAACCTTCGAGTCGCGAGCACACCATCAGGCATTGTTATCGGTGTTCTGTCACAGGGTTTACCGAAGGGGATTGCATTCCACCTGCATCTGAATATGCAGCTAGAGACTCACGCAGCAGTTCTCGATTTTGTGGAACCCAGTCCTGAAAAGGCCAGGCATCAGGTATGGGCGGGGCAGTAATGAATAGTTGCCTTGAGGTATTTCTGCCATGATCCGAGACTACGAGAAACATGATCGGTTAGAAAGGTTGTCACAGCCGTGCCGATATGTTAGATAGTGCGAACTGTAAGGTAGATCGCTCGGTTGGAAAGCATAGGGAGGGAAGTGAGGGGTCGTCGTCGCAGGGACTCCGGATGACCCGCCTCGTGGTACCTCGAAACAACACATGGCCTTCTATGTCGAGAAGTTCAAATATATGTTCGTGGTTGAAGCGTCCGCGATAGAGTCATGGTTCGTCGAGTGTTCCAAAGTGTTCGGGAATGATCACTGTTGAGTTTGTGAGCAGTGTATAGCAGCGTCTCATCGCATTGCTGCAAAGCGAGCTCATATCACAGACAATTCGCCAGACAACATATAGTTGTGATCGTGGTCAAAAATAAAACACCAAAGGAGATGATGGACGTTGTTGAGTCGAAGAGCAATTGACTCAGAAACCCCGCCAAGCTGGGACCGAGGGACGACGGCGTGCACCTTCTTGGGACCGCGTGGCCAACAATATGCCTAGACCGGACACTCAAAACATAGATGTAGAGATATTGAGTCCTGACCGAGGTTTGCTCACTGCCATTCAGTGCTGAAACGCCTTGTCTCTCTCTTATACCAGTGCCTCGTCTGCCTGTGGCACGCGAAGGAATCGCGTCTAAAAAAGCGCCCATCAGGCATCCTGCAAGGCTGTAACACTGAATCGTTGGCACACCGAACAGGGGCTTCAAGGACATCTTCTATCCCAAAAAGGGCACTCTTTCAGACTTACATACTTTTCATATCAATTCGACAGGATGGCAGAGACAGAGGGTAACACCAGTATAGCGGCACGTATTGCCGCTCTCAAACTGGATCAAGTAGGTCGCCAGACAGGCCTTCCCACGGTGCCAAAGAAGAGACCGGATCTTCCATCGAGACAACAGACAACCAACGTACCTCCCATTGGAACACACGCATCTGCCGCTGATGCAGGTCACGACATAGGGAATCAGCCGTCAACAGGTGAAATGAATGGGACGGTAATGCGAACGCCTCCAACGATACCGAACCGACCGGCCAGAACCGCTGCTCCTAAACTGCCACCAAGACAGCCATCTGGACCATCGCCACAGTTACCACCCAGGAGACCTTCGGAAACACCTTCGAACATGTCTGCAAGACCGGACATTGGCAGGAAGCAATCAAGCGAATCTGTAATGTCAACCAGGTCCTCTATCTCAACAGCATCTTCTCGCACTGGCCCCAGCTCCGCGACGAGTAACTCTGGATCGCTCTTTACCATTCGCGCACCTTCTTTCGACGCCTCAAGTCTGCCTCCTTTGCCTCCTAAGCGGACACCTACCCTGCCAGAACGCGGTCCTATTTTGCAGCAGAGCAAGTCCTCACTAAATGTGTTGCCTGCTGTACAGAAACCTGCGAGACCGCAGTTGCCCTCTAGACCAGCGCTACCTTGCAGAGCTCCATCTTCCTCTCCGAGTGTAACAAATCAAGGGATTGTCAAGCCTGCAGCTCATAAGAAATCTGCATTGACGATGGGCTTCAATTCTGCCTCCAAAACACCTGCTGTTCCAACTGCGCGACCTGAATCCGCACCACCGCCGATTCCTGCTTCTTCTAGACCAGATCTTTCTAAGTTGCTAGCGTCAAAACCGAACAGTGCTGCTAGCGGAACCACAAATGGCGTAACAGCATCAGCAGAATCGGCCATACCAGGCCAAGGATCATGTCTGAAGTGTAGAGACTTCTCAGCAGTCGATGCACACGCTGCACGCTTCCCGCGACAGTCAATCCCATTGCAGGATTTAGGATGGCTTGCTCAATCACTTACATCTCCTTTCCCATCATTGACTGATAAAGCTCGAGCAATCTTCGTATGGCTGCATCATAACATCGACTACAATACGCATGCACTGTTCACCAATACGGTCAAAGGATCAACTCCTGCATCCACACTGGCCACCGGTCTTGCTGTTTGTGAAGGATATGCTGGTCTGTTCACCGCACTTGCTTCGAAAGCTGAATTGGAGAGTCTGGTTGTCGGTGGCCATGGAAAAGGCCTTGGTTTTGAAGCCGTAATTCCTGGAGCTCCATTACCTGTTGAAAGCGCGACTGGCCATGCCTGGAATGTCGTCAAGATTGACAATGGCCATTGGAAATTGATCGATCCTTGCTGGGGAGCGGGTCACGTCAATGGATGGGGTAGCCCCTATCAGCGAGAATTCCATGCTATACATTTCATTGGCAGCAATGAGGAGTTTGGCCGCAGCCATTTCCCAAGCGACAAGAATCGATTTTACAGGAGCGATGGCAGACACACGATCACATGGGCGGAATATTTGTTGGGTGATACGAATGGTCAAGCCCCGGTACAGACGTTTGGAAACATGACGACGGATGAAGGCATTGATGATCACTCGGTCTCGCCTAGGATCAAACAGATCTCGGTCAGTGATCCACAGCCATACATTCGCTTCCAATTCAACAAAGTATGCCAGCACTGGGACAATGAGCGGAACGGAAAGGGTAAACAGTACCTATATCTGATCTTCTTGCCTGAAGGCAATGGTAGATCACCGCGTGAGATTCCTTTGCAGACTAATGGGTATTTCTGGTGGGTCGACATACGGCCTAGCGAGCTTGGAGCGCCTGGCCAGGAAATCAAGTTAGGCACTGTAACAAACTGGAAAGGCCGTGATGGCAGAGGAATGGTTGCGAGCGATTATGACAAGACGGGCGGGTTTTCAGGAGCATATGCGTTTGCTGCCAAATGGGAGCTTGTCTGATCAGCAGTTGTTTCCATAGATACCCAACTAGTAATTTCGGTTCCTTTTTCTTTCTGTTTTTGAGCACGGATAGATATGATGACGAATGTAATGAAGCAAAGAAACCAGAATGTGTGTTTATTGAATACGATCATAGTTGTATACCAACTGTTCGTTGAGTGTGAGACATGATGTCCTGCTTGTAGATCCACTGATAGAGTAGAACCGTCGCCAGTCGATCGCTCTTTGTCCTGTCGAATCTCATTGTGAGATATTCGTGTTGCTTTTCGTCGTTACGTGGATGGGCTTAGGGTGGCTATTGTGCCTGGGGCGAGATCAAGACGACCGAGTCTCCTGTAGATAGTGTGTGAGTTGAAGTGAGCCAGTCGTGGTTGGCGCATCGGGATAGGTACCTCTGACGAAAAGCATCTCTGATTGCTTCTTGAGTGTCTGGTCCGAAAGTTAGAGAGCAATTACAAGCAGCGAGATGTAGTGTATCCTACCCTCACGCTCTCAGACTCGTCATCATCGTCAATAACGTAGATGGTCTCTTCGACTTCTCCAAGAACCAGGTTGCAATGACTGTCGTATGCCTATCCAGATGTGTCAGTACACATCAATGCGCCCATATAGAAGAGACGGTCGCTCGTACGTGAAGTCTGCCCTGCAACTCGCGGTCACCACGCAGCTTGACAAAGACAATCTCGTTGAGTGAAAGGCGCACAAGATCCAGTGGCTCGTTCACCGGGTTGGCGGTGTTGTCTTCAACATCGGCCATTTGCGCATCAAGGTTGTGTGTTTTTGGTGCGTGGATTGGATTGGCTTCTGACGACAGTGATGTCGCGAAGCTGCTGCTCGAGTTCCGCTGGCCTTGGCGTTTTACGACTTCCGCCGCCCTTGCGTTGGCTTCGCCGGGCCGCACTGCTAGCTCCACATGGCGCGAAACGGGCGAGCATTGAAGGCATCGCTTGCGAGGCTGATCTCTTCATTCGAGTCGGCTCGTTTCTCCTTCTCTTCTTCAACTCACAAATCTGGAAGAAACCTCTACGCTTGTTTCCACACTGGCAACGAGACACTGTCGACGCGATGTGAAAGCCACAGCTCTGGACTGTCTTGTGAATCCACAAGTCACAAGTATATTAGCCGAAGATCCTATTCTCGAGATGGCCCTGCTGTTCTAAACCGAGTGTCGTTCGAGCCTGAAGACCACGACTTCATCGATAGGCACAGAAACGTGGATAGCTTCCACGAAAACATTCAAAACTCGTTGTTACGCAAAGACTATCGTGGTTTGATCAACGTGTTTCGTTCTGCTGGTGACGATAATCTGGACTCTATTCGAAGCCTTCCAGAAAACACCTTCACCGAGGTCTTGGCTCAACTGCAGCCAAAGAATGGTTTGGGTAAAGCAATTCCACCATACTCTCGACTCAGTCCTGCCATGGTCCATCAGTTGCACTTACCCACTGCCTACGACTTGATCAAAAGACATCTCTTGGATGCAGTCCGAATACTTGACCAGCACACAAGATCGGGAAAAGCTTTGAGTGTGATTGACTACAGCCTCATCCTTGGTTTCGCTCGCTGGACCGGCCTGCGAGATATGGCAGACACATTCTGGAAGTCGATGCAAGCTGATCATATTGTACCGGACCTGAATTGCTACAACAACTATCTGGGGGCTATCGTCTCGAACCTTCGTCATGATCCAGAAGTCAGACACTCACGACGAATGACTGCTTTCAGAACCGAAGCACGATCTAAGCCAACACTTGGCCCGAGGTATGCAGCGTATCGTTTCGGCACTGGGGGTATCAGGGAAGATGTAATGCAGCTTCATCGTGAAATGCTAAAGTTCGATATTGTGCCCAACGAGGAAACCTTTCGTCTGCTCATCCTGGGCGTCGGTCGAGAAGGAGATCTTGGTACTGTCAAGAAGCTCTTGAGGCAAGTGTGGAGCATCGACGTTGACGCTATCGTTGATGGCGTGCAAGAGAGACATGCAGAACATGAGCTTGCTATCTCGCTGACCTCCCCCCTATACCCAACTTCCTTCTTAATCTATGCCGTCGCGCATGTTTTCGGTATCAACAACGAGATTCCCACAGCTCTCCGACTCGTGGACCATATGTCGCAGACTTACAAGGTCAAGGTTTTCAACTACGTCTGGCATGAGTTGCTCAACTGGACATTTGTACTTTCCACACCTCGCCAAGCATCTAGGCACGAACAGATTGTCCTACCAAAAGGCAGTGTACAAAAGCTCTGGGAAGTCATGCAAAACGAGCCATACAATGTACGCCCGACTATGGAAATGTACAACAAACTGATCAAGAGTCTATTCAGTCAACAGAGAACTCAAGACATGTGGCACTACATGCGTGAAGCATTGCCGTTGTACGAGGCCATGCGAAAAGAGACTCGTGATCTGAACAAGGCATTGCACAGAGTGCTAAAACTATGTCAGCCAGTCGGAACACTACAGCAAAAGTACGACCGCAGCAGACTCAACGAAAAATCATCGCGTCTGTTTCTCAAGCGCTGGGTGCGTCTTCTGCTAGCAAGTATGCGATCATGGCGCCGAGTCGACAAAGATCTTGGCTGGAGCACTATCCTGATACCCAAGATTGTTCTCGACTGGAAGGAGTTCATGCCTAGCAATGTGTGGTACGACATTGCGGCAGGCAGAGTGAGCATAGTCTTCCGTACGAACGAGGAGAAGAGAGTCTATCAGGAAAAGATCATGAATGCGATGGATGCGAACGACAGATTTGCGAGCATACACAAACATCTGGCAGGAGAAGATGGCAATCGCTACGTGCTGACTCGCCGTCAGCAAAGAATGGCTGCTGCTCAAAGAAGTGTCCCTGTCGATGAGCAGCACGACATTGAGGAGATGCCAGCAGATGAACAAGACCACGAGCCTGATGTCTAGAAATCAGGCAGAGAGGGTCGATCTTTTTATGACAGTATGATTATGAAGGATATGAAGAACCATGTGGCTAGGAGTTCAGAGACACAGTATGGATAGCTAGGCATAAACTCATGGTATATGATTAATGTTGAACAACTGAAACATACAGCCAAAGAAATAGAGGCGAGACAATCGCGATCTGGATCAGGTGGTCTGGTACAACCTTGATGATAGGCCAGAAGCGGGGTGTCTTGAATGTGGGTGGCTGTAGCCCGAAGTGGGTCGAGAGCGGGTGGTCGAGGCTTTGCGAAGACCGTTTCTATTGCTGCATGCATTCAATGCGACAATGGACATGAAGCCTGTTCAGGACTAGATACTCATGGACCAGGCTATTTCTCTAATAGAGAATCTCGAGGGGTATACGATGATATAGAAACGGTTGGTTAGAGAGAAAGGTAAGGGAGATAAGTGGTGGGAAAGTCAGAATCTAAAGTTGGATGGTGTTGCGCGGCGGTGACGTTGATGGAACGGTCACACTCTTCGAGACGCTCATTGTTTCCGTGTTCAATCTTGGTGCCGCGCCGCGACAATCAATCGCTTCATTCTGCTTCTTTCTACCGCCAGGAACATGTACTCATGACTTGCTATGAGGAACCACACCTAACGACTATTTCGCCCATCTCTTACTGTCCACCGATATGCTGGGCCATGACGATCACTCCGACACTGAGGGCAGTGTTCGAAGGAGACACTCTGCCCACCACGATCGAGACGACTTTGACATGATCCACACTCGCCACGATGCCCTTCCAAACGAACGTCCGCAGTCCTCTGGCCATTCGGCATCTGGCACCGACATTCCTACCCATACGCCTCGCGAGTCCAGTGAGCGACCATCCCGAGTGAGCTTCTCATTGCAAGAGCAGAGAAGTTTGTCGCGCGAAAAGAAGAGGAGGAGTGATGAGGATCCAAGGCCAAATCTTTCTGTGGACATTAATGCTGCCGCTGCGCATTCGCCCACGCCTTCTTCGTCGAGCAATCCCCGTCCCAACATGTCGCCCATGTCGCCGCAATCGCGAGCCCGAGGCTACTCGCTCCGTAGTTCGCTGTTCCAGCGCAATATGCACGATCGTTCCAATCCTCCCATCTTGGCTTCATCTATAATCGAATTGGATCCGATACGCCCATCGTCCTCTCACACTCCAACCACTCCTCGTTCGGGAAAGAAGAGTATGGATACTGTGGTTGAAGTCGCTCAACTGCCCGACGAGGACCGTGATTTGGAAGAACAAGATCTTAAGCGTGCGTCTTTTGGTCGACGACAGGGCGTCCAGGGCATAGGGGCCCTGCCGCACTACCAGTCTTGGATACAACAACATACAGCTCGCAACCACACCTGGCGATCCATGAAGGCTGGATGTGAGAGAGCTCGCAAGTTCATCCTGCGCATCCAGGAGATCCCACCAACAAAAGATGGCAGACATATTGACCTGGATGCTTCTCGAAAGGTTACCCCACTCGATGAACGGACTGGTAAGGAGTATATCACCAACTATATCCGTTCCAGTCGATACACTGCTTGGAATTTTGTGCCTCGCCAGTTGTTTGCGCAGTTTTCGAAGCTCGCCAATTTCTATTTTCTTTGTGTTTCTATTCTACAAATGATACCCGGTCTGAGTACCACAGGAAGTGAGTCATTCTATTAATCCGCACTACCGCAGTTCTCGTAACATGTTTACAGCGTATACCACGATTATTCCCTTATTATTCTTCGTTGCTCTTTCTATGGGCAAAGAAGGCTACGACGACTTGCGTCGTTATCGCTTGGACAAAGCAGAGAACAACCGCGAAGCCTCTGTCCTTCACGCATATCGCTCAACACATCCATCTGATTCTCAGGTCGAAGAGGGAAATTCCAAAACTGAAGGCCCAATCCACTGGGTACAAACGAAGTGGCAGAACCTACAGGTTGGCGACATTGTCAAGCTCGAGAGAGATGAATCCATACCTGCCGATCTGGTTCTGTTGAGCTCGAAAGGCGCCAACGGCATCGCATACATCGAAACAATGGCCTTGGATGGAGAGACGAACCTCAAGAGCAAGCAGGCTCCAACAAATTTGGCCAAGCATTGTAATATGCCAGAAAATATTGCTACTTGCAATGCTCATTTCGTCGTTGAAGATCCTAACATCGATCTTTACAACTTCGAAGGCAAAGTAACGCTCAAGGGCGAAACAGCACCCTTGAGCAACAACGAGATCATCTACCGAGGCAGTGTCTTGAGGAATACTCCAGAGGCTTATGGAATGGTCATCTACAGTGGCGAGGAGTGCAAGATTCGCATGAACTCCAACAAGAATCCTCGCATCAAGGCTCCTGCTCTACAGGCTATAGTCAACAAGGTTGTGATCGTCATTGTTATCTTCGTTATCCTTCTGGCAATCTTCAACACTGTCGCGTACCAGGTCTGGCGCAGCGGAACAGAGGAGGATTCGTGGTATCTCATTGGCGCCAGAGTCGCTTTCTTCCCAGTCCTGACCAGTTTCATCATCATGTTCAACACGATGATTCCTCTCTCACTCTATGTGTCTATGGAGATTGTGAAAGTCTGGCAGATGCTTTTACTCAACGACATCGACATGTACGATGAAGCAACGAACACTCCTTTCGAGGCGCGGACATCCACCATCAACGAAGAGCTGGGTCAGGTCAGCTATGTATTCTCTGACAAGACCGGAACTTTGACGGACAATATGATGAAATTTCGCAAACTCAGTGTTGCTGGCACGGCCTGGCTACACGACGTCGATTTGCAAAACAAGCAAGATGATTCCGAGATGCTCATCCACAAGAAGAGAAGTCCTAAGAGCAAGGGCAAGAAGCCGATCCGCAAATCCACCACCTCTGTCATGACATCCACGCCCAAGTTTGATGGTGCAAATGATCAGATTGAGTTCAGCGAAGCTGGCCGCAAGTCGACCTCGCAATGGACCTCCTCTGCAAGACCTGGAAAGGCTCAGCCTGAGCTTAGTACTAAGACCATGATTCGTTACATGCAACGAAAGCCCTTTACACTGTTCGCGAAGAAAGCTCGTATGCTTCTCTTGTCCATGGCATTGTGTCATACGTGCTTGCCCGAAACATCGGAGGAGGGAGGGATAGATTTTCAAGCATCTTCGCCTGACGAATTGGCTCTGGTCAGAGCAGCTCAGGAGCTCGGCTACCTGGCCATAAATCGTGAATCCGCGCTCTTGACCATCAAGACCTTTCCCAACGGCATCAACCAAGAACCTGTTCTCGAACAGTATGAGATCCTGGATGTTATCGAGTTCTCCAGCAAGCGCAAGCGCATGTCCGTCACCGTTCGCTTTCCTGATGGACGTGTTTGTGTCATTTGTAAGGGCGCCGACACCATTGTTATGCAACGTCTCAAATTGGCATCTCTAGCAAACCAGAAGATGGTTGAGATTGAGAAGCGAACGAGCATGCGCAAAAGCTTAGAAGCACAGGAAGCTATTCGTCGTAGGAGCGAGCAGCATGAGCGCTCAAGCATTACGCGACCGAGCTTTTCAATGTCAATCGGCCGACCTAGCATAGGCGGTATACCACGTACCAGCATAGGAACTGCCAAGCTGCAACCCATCCGTGATGAGCTCAACCACTGGTTGAAGGAACGAGAGAGTGAGGTTAATGTGTCGAACGATGAAGAGACAAGTGTGCATTACTCTCCACGACCCTCAACGCACATGCACAGCCGACAATCGCTTGCTCCGTCTGAAGCTCGTAGCTCGTTACAATACGATGACTTTGATCAGGACGAGCTTGTCGAAGAATCGCTTGTCACGGACGAGGCTACTGTCCTTGAGCGCTGCTTCCAACATATCAACGATTTTGCTACCGAGGGACTCCGCACACTGCTGTATGGATACAGATTCCTGGATGAGCAAGAGTACTTGGGCTGGAAGAAGGTGTATCACGATGCCACAACAAGTCTTGTAAATCGCCAAACCATGATCGAGGACGCAGGCGAAATTATCGAGAGAGACCTAGATCTGGGCGGTGCTACTGCCATTGAAGACAAGCTCCAAAAGGGTGTGCCGGAAGCCATTGACAAGCTCAGACGTGCCAATATCAAGATGTGGATGTTGACGGGAGATAAGAGGGAGACGGCCATAAATATCGGGCACTCTTGTCGTCTCATCAAGGACTACTCGGCTGTCACAATTCTGGACCATGAGACTGGGCAGGTGGAGCAGCGTATCGCTGCCACCATACTTGACATCAATAACAGCAAGGTGGCGCACTCGGTTGTAGTCATCGATGGCCAGACACTGGCTCTGATTGAGGAGGACGAGTACCTGCGTAACCTCTTCTACGAGCTTGCGGTCCTTGCAGACTCGGTCATCTGCTGTCGTGCCTCTCCTAGTCAGAAAGCAGGACTTGTTTCGGCCGTCCGAAGAAGGGTCAAGAACAGTATCACGCTGGCTATAGGAGACGGTGCGAACGACATTGCAATGATCCAAGAGGCACACGTCGGCATTGGTATCACTGGAAAAGAAGGCCTGCAAGCAGCTCGTACTTCGGACTATTCCATTGCTCAATTCCGCTTCCTCGTGAAGCTGCTTCTGGTTCACGGGCGCTGGAACTATATTCGAATTTGCAAGTATACTATCGGCACTTTCTGGAAAGAGTTCTTGTTCTATTTGACGCAAGCGCTGTTTCAACGCTGGGCTGGCTATACTGGCACTTCGTTGTACGAGTCTTGGTCGCTTAGCATGTTCAATACTCTGTTCACCAGTCTTCCGGTCATCTTCCTGGGCGTTTTCGAAAAGGATCTCCTGCCTCAGACATTGATAGCAGTACCTGAACTGTACACCAAAGGCCAACGCAATGGAGGTTTCAACTTCAAGATCTTCCTTGCTTGGATCTTTATGGCGTCAAGCGAGGCGGTTATAATCTTCTTCACCATGCTTGGCCTCTACGCCCAAGCTACTTTTACCAAAGACCAAGGACTCTACGCCATCGGATCTTTGACATTTACCTCATGCATCATTCTCATCTCGATGAAGTTACAGGTCATTGAGATCCACAACAAATCCATCATGGCGGTCATAGCCTGTGTGCTGTCCATCGGCGGCTGGTTCCTGTGGATGATCATCCTCGCCTCCATCTATAACGACAATGTCACCTACAACGTACGCGACAGCTTCTTCGTCCGGTTCGGAGATAACCTGCTCTGGTGGTTGACTCTACTGCTCATCGTCATCGCAACCATGTGGTTCGAATTCGGCATTCAAAGTTTCAAAGCTGCGTACTTTGCTACCGATGTCGATCTCTTCCAACTCTACGAACGCGACTTGAGTATCCGTAAGAGATTTGAAGAAGCCGCTGCGATGGAATTGCAGGCTGGATGGCGAAGGGGGGATAAAAAGTCGAGTGTGGAGATGGAGCGTGAGGAACAGGTGCAGGCGATGAGGGAGAATGAGATTGTGGATTTGTTGGCTAGACCGAGGGTTATGGAGGAGGGAAGAGGTGTGGATAAGGGTGGTGTGACTTTGGAGGAGCAGAGGGTTTTTGTTGGAGATGGACCTAGAGGGTCAACGACTGATATTCAAGAGATGTTGTCGAAGAGGTTTGGATCTGTACAGTAAAGAGGTGGGATATTGGTGTAGATAAGAATTGGTGATGTTGTGGTGTCTATCTATAGCCATTATCTTTCTTGCGTTTGGCAACGAAGATGCAGCGCTTTGTTCCTATTTACCTGCAGGTAGAAGAAAAGGATAGAAAATTAGGTGTTGTACAAGCTACATTGCTACGGGAATAGCCTGCATGAACGTTCTTTTTCTGCGGGCTTCAAGCCTTCAAGTCATGGGTTTGCGGGATCAGCACACTGGAATGGTTCGTTCGAGTCGCTTCGGCTTGGGGCAACAAGGAACATCGGTTTCGCTTGCAGGCAGCGCCTCTTTCAATCTTTCTTGCTCGCGTGATTGGCACAACAAGGCCGTGCTCGGCATGTTCGGCATGGATGCAATCGCAGATGGGCGACCTCGATGCCAAGCTCGAGCGCGCTGTTGCACATGTGCCTCATCAAAGTGCATGAAAATGGGGGAGGATGGATGAGGAGAGGGGCAACTGATGGTGTAAGCAAAGCAGAGGCAAGCGTTTAGTGACGTTGTGTTTGGCTGGGAGACGGTTGAAAGGCGGACAACAGCCGTCGGATTATGAGTCGTTCATGTCTCTATGCAAGCTGGATTTCTAATAAGGATAGCTTTGGGTTGAGACAGCAGATAGATGGGTTGCTTGGGTGTCGGCTGTGTAGGGCAGGATTAGGAGATCAGCATTTCCGTGAGTTCTTGCCTAGCCGGGCGCCGCATGTGGCAAAGTCTAGCTGAGAAGGAAGGAACGAATAAGCTCACGCATTGGTCATGCTTTACAATGGCAAGTGCGTGGGAGGGAAAGGCATTTTTTCCCACGCAGCGCAGACGACGAGATTACAAAGATGGTCGAGGGTGATTGTCAATAGCATGTAGAGCAGCAACAGGGAAATTGTAGGGCGGAGAAGGGACGAAATTGGGTCTCTGTTGTCCGCAAATTGGCATGGGTGCAGGACGCGGCTTGGCTCTGGCCGCTGCCGAGCGTCACATCTGTCTCGCTCGCTGGTCGCTCGCTGCTGGCTGCCACTCTTTCAACGGGTACGGCTCTCGACTCCTATCGAGTTTTCCCTCCCCTTCCACTCTCATCTCCATCACCCGTCATCAACAATCTCATCTCCATCGCCGCATGTTACGAACGACACGACTTTAGCCTTGCATTGTATACTCTTGCAGTTCTTACTCCCATCTCATCTCTCCGCCCGCCCCGACTCGACTCCCGACTCTCAATTCGCCCGAGGCCATCCCCGCTGCACGCCTTCGAGTCCGCTCGTCACCGCGAACCCCCCTGCGAGTCGATTCTTCACTTCGTACAGTCATCCGCCGTCCGATACTGCCTCTTCAACACGACCCGGATACCTGAGGCGTCCCTCGAAGACAAGCGGCTCGTTCTTGGCGTTGGGTGTCGACGCCGCCTGTGACTCGAACTGAAGCCGACTGGAATTGCATGGCTGGTGTTTGGTCTTATTGATTCGTTGCATTGCCGGTGTTGTGTGTAGCTCTGGTGAGTCTTGCCATGAACATGGTCTGTCATAGTCAGCCGCTGACGCCTTGGATAAAGTCTTTGTTGTTGCCATCTCCTTTTCGACTCTCCCATCATGCGCGAGGCCAACTTCAGCATCCCGAGCGCGAACAAGGAGTCGGTCGGCATTACGCCTGCTCTGTATGACCGTCGCGCTCTCGACTGCACATCCACCCTCCCTCTGATCAACTCACTCAACAACCTCACCTACCTTACTACGTCATCCGCACGCATCCGCGACATCCTCACTGTAGATGGTGGCGTTGAACGCCTGGTCTGCATCCTGAAAGAAGGCAGGAGCAAAGATGCTATGGAGAGCTGGAAATGGAATCTGGCTTTCCAGTGTGTCTTCAATATCGGTGTCAGAGGCTCCGAAGCCGTACGAACACGCGTGGTCGAAGCCGACATGGTACCTGTGGTAGCCACTCTGCTAGACAACTACATTCGCGCTATGGAGAAGCTGAAGAAAAGAGCCGACGAGGATGCGAGACGCACTCCGGCCAACTTCAACCCCTTCCCTAATCTTCAGAGCCCTACCCGCTCAAGTCGCTCTCCTTACCAGTCTAGATCAGATCGCACACCCAGGAGATCAGTCCCGCCGCCGATTGACGTTTCTGCTTCTGACGACCAGCCCATGATCGACTCACAGCAGCTACCGCCGCTACGCAATACCAGACTCGACTTTGGTCGCCACACGCCGATGCACGATATTCGTCCACAGTCATCTCCCCAGATTCGCTCAGAGCAAGCTTCACGTCAGACGTTGCGCCCGGTCCGGGACGCCGATCGTCTACCATCGATGTTGCCCAACCTGAACGCAGAGTTGAGCTCACAACCACAGTCACCTACCACTCCAAGCGCGACGGCTCCGACTAGTCCTCGCTCGGCTGCACTTGGACGTAGAAGACCGTCGATCCGCCATCAGTTATCAATTTCGGGCAACTGGGAAGATGAACAAAGCGACGATGCCGTTCAGGACATTTCGGACACAGCTGAGACGTCACCTGAGCCAATGGTCGACATTCAAACCGATATCTCCATGCAAGACATCGTTAGCGATGAGACTATGCTAGAAGGAAGCGTGACCCCTGTAGCCCTGGGCGTACCAACTGTCGATGTGTCAGACTCGGACGCTTTCATCAGCCACGCCTCGGTGCAGGATGGCAGCATCAACAACCAAACTCCAACACAAGCTCAACCCGGATTTGCACCTCCCCAGCAACTTCCTTCCGTCGATATTGTTAACGCTACCCCACCAGCACTCATGGCTCCGCGTGCTGGTGTACCCTCCGTCTCGGCTCCCGCTCCCCTTGCCGCCGCCCTTCCTCGTGATGAAGATGTCATCATGTCTCTCCAACTGCTCGCCTATGTCTCAAAATACTGTAATCTCCGTTCATACTTCCAGGCTTCACACCTCGTACCTCGCCTCAATATCGATGCCGAGTTAAGTACGCTAGATGCCGACTACGACCCATCAGCCCCTTTCACCGGTCCCTCCCAAGAAGAGCTTGAAGAGGCGTGGGACAACGAATTCGTCGAACAACCCGCTTACAACATTTTCCCTTTGATCGAGAAGTTCACTGTGCGTTGCTCGAGCTCTAGGCAATCTCTGCTACCAACGTCGGCACAGCAGAGCGAAACGATGCAATATTGGGCAGGAGTGGTTATGCGCAATCTCTGCCGCAAAGACGAAAGCCGTGGCGGTATCCGTCAATGTGCATACTGGAAGTGTGGCAAGTGGGAAGAGTATACACGGCAATTTGCTAAATGCAGACGCTGCCGACGCACCAAGTACTGCAGCAAAGAGTGCCAAAAGGGCGCTTGGGGCAGTCATCGATTCTGGTGTGTGGCAGCTGAAGAGGGCAAAGAAGGAGAAAACTCTCGGCACCATCACCATCACACGCACTCGCATTCGCACCAGCGGTCCCATCAGCACGTACAGGGCGAAGGATCGGCGACGGCAGCAGCAGCAACCCCTACAACACGAGGCGAAGCATCACGCTCGCGAGCACATCATTCTTGATTACGAAACTGGATTTACACGGCATATGTTCTTTGACAGCTTTCTTCGGCAACGATATCCTTTTAGGCCGAATAGAGAGCTTAGGTAGTTTAGGAGATTGAGCAGCACTCTGCGGCACAGGCAATAGAGCCTTGCTGCCTAGATTTTAACGAAACATTGCGAAGGCGTTGTGGAGGAATTTTAGTGATACTCTAGGGCAAGGCGTTTTGAAGTTTTATATTCCGAGATGGAAGGAGCACCGATTTTCAGGTCGGGCAGTACTGAGTAGCACATTGAATATTATTATGCTTCTTCCAAGACTCTGCGTTTGTGTCATGTTGCATTGTGCTTGTAGACTTGTAGACTTGTTGACCTCGAGAACAAAGAGCATTCGTCAAACAGGGGAACAAAGACGAATAGTGGGTCCGGGAATTTAGCGCGTCGGGTTGTAATTCAGGAAAGACAGCACGGGCGTTGAGGTTGAAGATTGGGTTGTCAGTGACGGTCCAGATAAGGAAGGAAGCAGCGCGCTGGGCATGACACATAATTGTGGTCTCTTTATTCGATCGTGGAAGTGACATGGCTATACGCCTGACCACAACTCTTAATATCACCTAAGACGGTGGATGGTGGCCCTGCAAAGGAAACGCTGCGCACGCATTCCAGGACTGCGACTTCGGCAATGACAGGCCGCGTTGAAGTTGTCACCAACGACGGTGATGCGCGAAGACCGCTGCTGTCGCGACCCCCCAGTGCTATAGATCTGGACATGGCGACTCTCGACACACGGCATGGCCATGAGAAATGGCGGCGCATTGTTGGCCTGCTACTGCTATTCACGACGGTCATCTTGTGGACCGCCTCCAACTTTATGGCTTCTGTATGCGCATTTCTACTCTTTTTGCTCTTGTTTGCACAAAGACAACTGACAAGAGTCCTAGACACTGTTTGCCGACAACACCTACTCGAAGCCTTATCTCGTCACTTACGTTAACACCGCCTGCTTCATCATACCGCTCTTGCCCATCGTCGCGCGACGCCTGTACCTAAGCGGCTCCCTAAAGACTCCGAGATACGCTGCTGTGCCTCAGGATCATGAGGAAGATGCATACCCACAAGAAACACACACCAGCGACTCTGCTTCTCAAAAGTACATCCCAGTCAATGATTCTCAGGTCATTGCCCCCTTGTCTCTGGGCGAAACCGCTCGTCTGAGTCTGGAATTCTGCATTCTCTGGTTCATGGCCAATTACTTTGTAGCCGCTTGCCTGGAACACACCACCGTTGCTTCGTCTACCATTCTTACCTCGACGAGCAGCATCTTTACACTACTCCTGGGATGCGCCGTCAATGTGGAGATCTTCACTATGCGCAAACTCTGCGGCGTACTGGCTTCTTTGCTCGGTGTCGTTTTGATCTCTTCTGTCGACTTGTTTGGAAACAACGATAATGGCCGTGGCTCATTCCCTCATAAGTCTGCACGTCAGGTTGCTCTGGGCGATGCAATGGCTCTGTTGTCTGCTGTATTGTATGGTGTATATGCCGTACTCATGAAGAAACGCATAGGCGACGAGCGCAGAATCAGCATGCCCGTCTTTTTCGGTCTTGTGGGTCTTTTCAACGTCCTGCTCCTCTGGCCTGGGTTTTTGATCTTGCACTTTACGGGCGTTGAGCCATTTGAATTGCCCCCAACTTCGAGAGTCACAACGATTATTCTCGTAAGTTTTTCTCGCTTTATCCTCTACGCAATGCTAGAGTTCTTATGCTAATGGTATATCACAGATCAATTCATTCAGCTCGTTGCTCTCTGATATCGCATGGGCTTATGCTGTACTACTCACTTCCCCCATTGTTGTTACAGTAGGCCTCTCGACCACCATCCCACTTTCCCTGATCGGACAGCTTCTCATCAACAATCAAACCTCGCCTGCTATCTACTGGCTAGGCGCCTGTGTGGTTGTCTTGTCTTTTGTATTCGTCAACCATGAAGAAGCTCAAGACGAGGCTGCTCAAGACCAGAGGATTCTAGAGGAATCTGCGAGTATAATAGACGTGCAATTGCATGAGGAAGCCTAGTAAAGAGAGGGGTTTTGCATTGGGAGGGTGATTAGCATCCATAGATTGGACCGGGTGGGGGAGTTTTTTCTACGAATATCACGACTTTTTATCGTTCTCTTGTTCCTCCTCTACTAATGACCTTTTCTTTGCTTGCACTTGCACAGATGGCTGTAAATTGGTAGCGGAACTCCTGCCGGCTCTGCGCTCTTTGCGTTTTTGAGTTTCGAACGTCACCTTGTGCACTTTTGATGTGGGGTGATGTGGGATCTCTCCTTCCATCCATTGCCGGTGCCTTTTGACACTCTACTTCTTGGGACATTTGTCTGTTTGTTCTTTTCTTGTTCTTGATACTCGAGACTTCCTCTCAACCAGAACACTAATCTTAATCTCTATATTTTGTTTGGTCATTGAAGCATCACCATGTCACGATTCGAAGTCCCGGAAATAGGGACGCAGTTACAGGATAAGGTCATTGTACTAACAGGTATGTCAAGTACCATTCCCTTGCTCTTCCTCCTCCTCATTCACCCTCCTCCCCTCCTCCCAATCTACCACTAACCACCACCCCCAAAACAGGAGGAGCCCTAGGCATCGGCTCCGAACTAGTGCGCCTCCTCCACTCCCACGGCTGCAACATCTTCTTCGGCGATGTCTTGATTTCTCAAGGAGAAGCTTTAGCCACAGAATTACAAGCTTCCTCTTCGCGACCAAACCAAAAAGTGAGGTTTTTGTATACCAATGTACAGGATCATCTTGCGAATTTGGGGTTGTTTGATCTAGCGTTGAGCACTTGTGGGAGAGTTGATCATGCGGTTAGTGTGGCGGGGATTAATAGGGAGGAAAATATTGTGGATAGAGAGTTGACGATGGAGAGTGTGAGGAAGGTGAGTTTTGCCCTTTCCCCTGCTCTGTGTTTTTCTCTGGTTTTCCCGGTCTGGACTTGGAGAACGCAAGACTGATAAGAGTACAGGAACCTGATATCGATGATTCTTTGGATGTCAACCTCAGAGCACCCATCCTGTTTTCTCGCATTGCAAGTGTGTATCTGCGTCAACAACCCTCAGACAAAAAATCCGACAGCACTGCACAAGAAGCAAATAAATCACTCACTTTGGTTTCCTCGGTAGCTGGGTTTACTGAAGCTCCGGGTTTAGCTGTGTATTCGGCTGGTAAACATGGTGTTTATGGTTTAATGCGTGCTTTGAGAAAGTAAGTTTTGCCCACCCCTTCCCTTCCTTCCCTTTCCTCTCCCCCTCCCCCTAACACCCCGCTAACCCAGCCCTCCAAACCAGAGTCCTCATCAAACCCCCCCACCACATCCGCACAAACGCCATCTGCCCCTGGATGACAGAAACACGCATGGTAACCGGCATCGACGACGACTGGAAAGCCGCAGGCCTGCCCCGCAATAAAGCCATCGATGTTGCTAAAGTGATCGCTGGCGTTATGGTTGCGAAGAGTCTGAATGGGGAAGCGTTGTATGTGGAGGGAGGAAGGGCTTGGGGGATTGAAGAGGGAATTGAGAGGACGCAGCCGCAGTGGATGGGTGAGAAACAGAGTAGAGATTTTCAGAGGGGGCAGGAGGTTTTGGGTACGGGGGAGAATTGGTGATGGGAGTGAAGGTGGTAGGAGAGGGTGAGAATGATGGAGTGGTCCTTACGCATATGGATGCAAACGAAATCAACACATCGTTCATGCCTCCTCTAAAACATCGACCCTTAACATTACTCAAGCGCTGTAGCAGAGTAGCATCATCACATTGCCGAGTATCATCGACTTGAACAACCTATGCTTAGGTCTTCCACGTTTCTTCTAGAGGTCTCAAAGCGTACGGAATCACAGAAAACATGCACTGAATAGAGAGAGTTGCAAAGATTTTCGGTAAAAATGCTTAAAGGAATGCTATCTATAGGGTATAGTAATAGTGGATGATATAAACGATGTCCGCTTTTTGACAAAAGCAAATAAACAAGAAAAAAAAATGCAAACGACAAAAATCTATAATATGTGAGGGCTTTGAAAAGAAGGAGGACTATTACAAGAATACACTCGAGCAAATCCAACCAAGAAAGTAAGTTGTACAGAGATAGAAAAATGAATGGAAAATAAGATCAGGGCTTGGAAAGTTGCTCCTTGCGGAAGAAGGCAAAGAAACCAACGCAAAGGCCGAGTTGGAAGATCAAGCAGACCCAGAAGTCAGCACTGGCGAGTCCGCCCTTCCAATCGACCGAGAAGTCAGGGAATACATCGCCAGGACCCGTAGCGTCGGGGGCGGTGGCTCGGGATAGGATTGTTGCGACAGAACCAATGACTTGAGCAGCGACCAGAGTGAAGGTAATGTGGAAGCGGGTAAGCGTCTGCAGCAGAATCATACCAAAGCCGATGCCCTGGACTGAATCCAGTACACCAAGCCACAGCCACAGACCGCGACCCAGCAGCGCTGAGGCCACAGGACTGCCAGCCCAAGGCAAGTACATGCCAATGTTACTGCAACTCCACAGGATCTGGCACCATCTAGGTGCACCAAGACCGATGGCAAAGATGGGAATGAACCAAGAGTGCGTGGTACTCAATTGCGAAAACCACCATAGCAGCAAAGCCCAGACAATGACAAAGAAGAACAGGATCAACAGGAAGATGGCCCAGCCGGGTGCGTGCTGAGAGCTCCAGAGGTACTTCCAGTTGCGACCGTATATGGAAGCGAGGAAGTAGTTTTGAACAAATACAGCAATGAAGAACCAGACGATAATCTTACGTCTCATGACGGCGGTGTAGAAGGAGGGTAGTGCACCAGGTGTCTGACGGTAGAATGCAGGCAAGCCAAGGTAAAGAAGGATACCGATGGCCCAGAGGAACAGGGCGATCGGAACACCAATAGCTGTCATGGTAGAACCATAGGTGACCAGAGTGGATGCGCCCTTACCGCTGTTGCTGAGTGAAGAGAGCTTGTCACCCCAGTACCACAGACCGACAATGTAGAGTTGCTGGGTTCCTTGAATCATACAAGCACGGAAACCCCAGGTCTTGACAGGTGCGGAACCAGTGCTGCCAAAGTTTTGTGCGAAGAAGAACGATCCAGCAGCACTGGCGAGTGAGTAGAAACCGGTAGCGACATTTTGGACCCAACCACGACCAGAGGTAGTAGCTGCATAAGGAGCCATACCGAGCAGGAAGAAAGCGAGACCATAGAAGAACCAAGGAAGTGTCAAGGTGTAGATCAGGGCGAAACGACGGAATGCGAACCACCACACCAGCGAAGCAGCAAGGTAGATACAAGCAACGACGTAAAGCTTGCTTGCAGTCTCACCAATTTCTCCTGTGAGCAGGGTGATCTGGTAACTGTTTGCAGCGATAATCTGACCGAGAGCGAGGAAGAAAGAGTAGATAGGCCAGTCGCCAATCTTGTACATCATCAAGCGACGTACACCGGTAGGGGCCTGGTAGTCCTGAGGGAGCAGGAATTGATCGGCAGTCTCCTTCTCGGGATCCATGTTGTTGCTTGCAAAAGTGACGCCGGTAGGAGAGTTGGCACGAGTAGGCGCAGGGGTCTCCTTGGCCATCTTCACATCGTGCATCCGGTTGAACCACTGCTTTTCGGACTTCTCCAGATAATCCTCGATACACAATGCGTTCTCCGAGTTCTTACCAGTAAGATCATCAAGCTTGCGCTCGAAAGTACGGTAATACAAGCCAGTGGTGTCAGTGAAGAATGGAAGCAAATCTTGAGGTGTCTTGTCTTCCTTCTGCTCGATGACCTTGTCAACAGTCAAAGTAGACTCTGCGTTGGCGGAACGACCCAATGAAGGAGGGAAAGGCAGGAAAGCCGTCGAAGCTGAAGGGCTAGCGAATCCAGGAGTTCCAACAGGTGAGAACACTTGAGAACTGTTGGCACCGAATGGATCATGGCTCAAGAAGGGGAAGCCGAAGCGAGCCTCTGCTTGTGCTTGCTCCTTAGCTTGCTGTGCATCTTCGCTCGAAATGCCTACTTCCTCATCCTCAATTCTGGACAGGCGGTTTCTAGTCTGACCGACTTCCGCCGAGTTTCTGCGGGAAAGTGTAGGACGAGATCCGGAGAAACTGCGAGATCTGGTCTGAACGTGGCCAGGACCTGCGCGAGTGCCAAGAGACAGCGAATTGTTGCGAGAATTTGTTGGTGAGGACTCTGCCGTGTTTCCTGCGCGAGTGGGGGAAGAGGGTCTAGAGGGGTTAGGTGTACCTCTGCCCCATGGTGTACCGGCGCCGGGGGTAGTCCATCCGCTAGGAGTCATCCATCCAGGCATATTAGGGGTGTTGTAGCCACTTCCAAAGGGAGTTGTGCCAACAGACATTCCACCGTTGCGCTGCTTCTTCTCAACACGCTTGTTGTGAATCTTGATAGACTTGGTCTGCAAGATCTCGAGGTCCTCCTTCCACTGAGCGACAGGGAAGCGCTGAGTGGCCGATCTGGCTCTCATGATGGCGCGCGTTTCGTAGTTCGACTTCAGAGCGCCATCGATAGCCATCTTGAACTGGTGCATCTGATGCTTAGTGGTCTGAGACTCGATAGTGTACCACCAACCAGGCATTTGTCCAAGACCTCCGACACGAGAACCAACACCGAGAGCACCCTTGCGACCGAATTCGACAGCGACCAGACCGAAAGGCTCATCTCTGCTAGGAATAAGGGCGAACTCGGCTCCCGAGAAAATGAAAGGCGGAAGAGCGGTGAACTCAGGCTTCGAGAAGACACGACCAGGGTACTTCTTCATCATGATTTCGAGCTTGAGAGCTGCGAACTTGCCGTACAAATCAATGCAAGGACCGACACAGAGCAGCTGGACATTGGGGTTCTTCTCGAGGATGGCCGGGAAGACATCAGCAATCAGGTCAATACCCTTTTGCATACTCCAGCGACCGACGAAGACGAACAGATCGGCTTCAGGCTTGATCTCGAGGCCAGCCCACTCCTGAGCTTGACGTCTGAGACCGGCTCTGGTTGATTCGTAGACCTCGTCGATGACGGCATCCTTAGGGTTTGCTATCTTCTTGTCCCATGCTGCAACATCCGAAGGATCAGGGTTGGGCAGAGCACCGATGCTTCCGAGGCCCCAGAAGATAGGGTAACGTGCCCAAGAGCGCTTGCCGTACTTTTTACTGACACCAACGGCACCGAAACCCTTCTGATGAACACGAAGAATGCTTGCGCCAGCATGTAGCAGATTGAAGATTTCACCAAACTGGACATATTTGGCGACGACTGATTCTGAGAGGTTGTAGACCGAACATACTTCGGCTCTCTCCTTTGCGTTTCTCATTGGCCAAAGACCTTGGAATTCAGCGTTGTGGAGCGACAAGCAGACGGGAATGGTCTGAGGAAGAAGGTACAGAGGAGCGATAGTTCCGTGATAGTCGTTGATGTGGTAGAGATCAATGGGGAAGCGGCGACAAGCCTCGGCGATACATTGGTTCCATGCGGAGTAGTAGATGGCAGAATCGAGGTCGTCCATGCGAGCAGGGTAGGGTTCTTTTGCTGACTGCTTTCTGAAGACAGGAGCATCGAGAAGCATGTAGGTGATGTTCTCAAGCTTGTGGTACTGAACTTGAACTTCATAGACCTTACCAAGGATGGTGACGTCGACCGGCTCGCCAGGCGTATCAACAGGGTAGTCGATACCTCCGACGCAGGGCACTACCCAGATAAGATCCTGATGTTGTAAATTCTTACCCATAAGCTGGGCCATGACACCAAGACCTCCGATCTTGATTTTGATGTTCCAATCCGAGATATCGTATTCCATAGTACCAATGAGAACAGTTCTGCGCTTGACCATGGCTCCAGCTGTGACAATTCCGCCGTTGTCTACAACGACTTCGCCAACGGTATCGGAACTGGACGTCATGGGTATGTCTTTCTCGTTCAAAGCCTCTCTTCGGCTGAACTTGTTTCTGATAGCGATAGGGATGAAAGACTTGGGATCCGACAGACCAATTTGATTGAATTTCACCCCATAGAAAGCTTTGCGATACGCCCAGATACCAGCGAGAGCAGTGATCGGGGGAAGAATTGCCAGCAGGATGAACAGAGCTAACTGTCTCCAGCGGTTGCCGACAGGAATGAGAACGTAACGGAAGGAGGCATCACTGAAGTGGATACGCCATGCAAGGAAAGGTGATTCAGGTCCATGATCAGTGATGTTGACGACTGACATCTCAAGAGATGTTGGGCCAATACGATCAAGCACAGTGTCGTTGTCGATATCACCGAAGGCGGCGGTGACATCTGGAACTCCGTCTTCAGTCATACCCCAGACGTTGAGTTGGAACTGAGAAGGCCATTCAGTCAGGAAGTCGTACTCCCAGGTGCTGTTGCCAACGAGCTTCATCTTGTTGTCCAGACCAGAGTCATAACCGTACTCGTTGAATGAGCCGTGAACGAAGAAGTGTGGGAAGCGACGCATATGCTCTGAAGATCCATAGACATCGCCCTCCTGGATATGGTCACTACTGCCTGTTGCTTTGGACCAATACTGGACCTTGACGTGATCGCCCGTCCACTTTTGTCTCTTTGTACCTGCCCAGCTTTGCTTGCCCAGTGTGCTGTTACCGGTCTGATAGTCCATCCAGTCAGACCACTCAGCACCCCAAGTCAGAGTGTATCTCCACTTGTCAGCACCAGGAGCCTTGTGCTGGACATAAAAGGCGTCTTCCTTAGTACCAGATGTCTCGGATGCACGTTTTGCCAAATCGTTGCTGCTGAACAGGAGCGTCGAGCTGTAATTCGCCTTGAAGGGGAAAACCATGGGGTTATCGATCTGACCGACTCGGAACATCAAGTGATCCTTTGAGCCAGTGAAGGCGTCCTTGCTAGCCGCAGTGGCATTGTTGACTGTGATGGTGTGAATACCGTTGGCGACGTTTGTAATGTTTGTACGGAATCTCCAGAATGAGGGCACAGCGCCGTAGAAAAGAGGTTCGTCCAGAAGTTCGGTGGTGAGACAATCAACGCTATCAGTATCAATGACTGCTACTGACCCATCTCCAGTGGTGGATGTAATGTTGATTGACTGACGGACAGAGTCACAATCCATCTCCGCTGAGAAACGAAGTTCCAGGCTCAGAGTCTCCTTGTCAGCGTTACTCACTAGAATACGTGAGTCATGGCCAATGAAGGTGTCGTTGAGTATCATCTTGGTCAAAGAAGGAGACGGAGCCTCCCAGACGTCCTTAGGAACGAACGCTGCGTAACCATACTTGGTCATGTTTAGCCAAGGCAGACAGCCATTGTACTCGGTGGATCCGTTGAAGTGAAGCTTCTCAACAGAGGGCTCAAGAGTTCTCTCGTCGAAAGGATAGTACAGATTCTTGACAGTAGTGCCTGCATCATAGGGAGAGATGATGGCCTGTCCGTCCGTACTGCTGCAGTCGAAGGTGTAGTTTCTCGAACCGTTGTAGTTGCTGTATACTAGCCAAACAGGCTGGTTGCCAGCGCCTCCGGCGTCTGAGAGGTCCTGTGCGCCTTCCAATTCTCCGCGGTAGACACTCCAGATACCAGTCTCGGTGGGTACTCCGAAAGAGCCATTCAGGTAGTATTCGAAAGTCTGGTTGGACAACTGACGGACGTCGAAACCATCATTCAGCACAGGATATCTTCTTCTCATCTCATGTCCTGACTTGAGATAGTTGTACATGGGGTGAGTAGGGTCACGGTGATCCAGAGAAACCGCATCATCTTGGCAACCTACGAGCGAAGAATTGACAGGGAAGTTGCTCAAGTTCTCATCACCGACCTTGTAGCAACCATGCATTTGCCACGCTTGAGCCGAGCTCATAGCTTGTCTACCGTAGATGTAGTTGGCAGCGGTGTTGTCGAGAACATAGAAAAGTTGCTCTTCGCCCCAGGAGACCATAGAGATACCAGGAACCAAGAGGGTGTTGACGAAAGATCCTAGGACCTGTCTCTCAGTGCCGTTGATGAGGCCAGGCCACCTCAAAACATCCTGGTTTGACACACCGTACATATGGCGAGGGTCGAATTTGCCATTGTTAGCATTGACAAAGTCGTTCGTTTGGACCATTGTATGCCAAGCGTCTACAAAGTTGACAGATGCATCGCCTGCAGCCAGCAAGTTACCATCAAGTCCGAGGAATCTCATCAAGCCACGGTAGATTGTGTAGTGGAAAGCACCAGCATCCAGAGCTTGGTAACCATCATCACGGATGTAAGTCGAGTTTGTAGTTGCGGCTTCGGTGATGTTCTCGACAGCCATTACAGGCTCTTTGCCTCGTCCAAGGTAGATCGCACCGTTGGCATTGCCGTTGACAATCTCGCCTGGGATGAAGAAGTTGTACTTTCCAAGGCCTGAAGCACACTCGCGCATGGCGTGAGAGAAGTTGCCTTGTCCGTCGACAGTGACTTGCATGGCTTTGTCGATACGGAATCCGTCGAAGTCGAGAGACTTGAGCATCATACACATGAAGTGCTGGAGCTTAGCCTGAACTGATGGGCGCCAGTCTCGCAGACGATCTTGGACACCGTTGAACTTCGACAATTGTTTCTGCCACTCTGGGTACTGTCCAAAAGCGCCGACATCGCCGTACTGGTCGAACTCACTGTCCATGCAACCAACCATCTTGCTGATGTTCTCGTTCTGAATGAGGGCGCCGCCTTGGTCCCAGAAGCGAGGGTATTCGTAAGGGCAAACATCATGCCATTCGTTACTGAACTCCCAGTCTGCGTAACGTTCAGCGGATTTATAGACAGCAGTATGCTCCTTGAACGACCAAGGTGTGCTGCTGTTGAAGTATCCTTCGAAAGCAATGACGTCGGCCATAGTTGCCATAGTATTGTCGAGTAGGACGTACATGCCGCGTGCATGGATGTCATTGATCAACTCTCTCCATTGTGCAATGGTACCGAAATGCGCGTCAATATATGTGTGATCCTACATCACTATTAGTCTCGATCTAGCATGGACGTGATGCAGATTGGCCGTGAACATACCAGAGGACTATAGGTATCCGCTGACCAAGGGGTGTTGTAGAATATACTTCCAGCGAGGTAGATGCCTTTGATGCCCATTCCCTGGAGGTAATCGAGAGAGTCCCGCACGCCATCGGTGTCACCACCGTGACGAAGCTGGGTACCATAGATATCGTGTTCCCATGCAGTACCGTTACTAGGCAAGTGTCAGCTCCAGCGATACGTGTGTTGAGAAGGGAAGTGAGCTTACATGTTGTCATTGCTCGGGTCACCGTTCACAAATCGATCCATGAAGAAACTGTAAAACGGGAACCGCCAGTTGTCCGGAGAAGGGTGATATGTATGGTTTTCGTAGACGGTGAAGTAATCCAATGGATTTACGGCTTCCTGATTCATGTTCAGGTTCCAATCGACATATCTCTCATCGTAGCGAAGAGCCTGAGCTCCAAAGGCGCCCAGCGCCAAAGGCAGCAGCCACTGGCCGCGCATTGTGTAGTCGTAGGGTCGTTAAGAAAACAAATTGCAATGCAGAAAACAGATATCCAGCGCCAAAAGGGCGAATTGGCGATAGGCAGGTATGCTTCCTAAACGTCAAACATAAATGTTGAGTTATATGAGCGAATGTATATCGAGTGCGGGTATCCTAGGAAGTTGTTTGGGAAGCTCCGCAAAGAGATGCAGAGATCAAGTGGTTGTTAAGTAGCACAAGAAACTGTAGAAGGCAAGGACCCGGTAGAGAATATGCGGAGACTGCAGTGAGTGGGTCCAACAAGCCGTGAGTCGAAGTCGGCCGTGGAGAGAAGAAGAGTTGACGTGGAAAGACAGAATGTACCCGGAGGTTGAGAGCGTCCAGGATCTTGGACAGGTTAGCAAGTTAGTCAAAAACTCAGAATCAACAAGAAGGCCGCCAACAACGGGGAACGCAGCAGGTTATCTTGATTTGCTCAAGTCCTGCCGGCGATAGGACGGCAAAAGGGCAAGGCCTCTGCACAGTGCGGCGAGCATGGTTCAACAAACTGATACACTGACCATCGATGATGCATTTTAGCAGAGGCCATTGCAGGGGTTGAGATGGCAGTAGCAGAATGATCGCCAGACGGCTTAGCGGGACAGTCCGTCGTCTACTTTCAACATGTCTCTTTTTACGGGCCTTGATGCAAGTGATTACTTTCAATCAGAGCCGCGGTCACAGTCAAACGACTCAGGCACCACAGCGCGCATCCGATGCGCCACGCCGCAGTGTGTGCCCACAGCAAGCCTTCCCCTCATGAGAACTTGGTGTTTCATGTTACCTCTGCACTGGGAGACGGCCGAAGTAGAGGCGGGCATGTACTGGGGTGGCGGCAGTCAACATGCAAGAGAGACAAAAGGTCTTTCCAACGAAACGTCTTGTATCGAGACCTTGGCAAAGCTTTCCAGGCAGGACGGAGCCTGGGGACTGCCCGTGCATCTGCAGACTGCAGTAGGGCATAATTGATATCGTCTCTTCTTGCAGCCGGACAGTGCACCATGACAAAGACTCCATCTCTGCAAAACAAGAAAAGCTCGGGCTCTCCTCTCGATATCCGCAGGTTAATCGAATTGATTCGGACTGGCGCTTGACAGAGGTGTGGATTGAAGCAAATTGATGAGGAAAGGCCGCAGATCCCAGCTAACCTTTTTCTCTGCCTGCATGCTGCATGTCGGACCGCAGTACATGGATGGAAGAGAGGAAGACATAATATCTGGCTCCTGGCATCGTCCATCGCTGCAAATTTTTGACAGTCAATATACAAAGTACCCAGCAATTGAGAGCGGTAACGAAGCTGCTTGTTCCAATGTCAAGCTCTTTCCTTGGATGCGACACGTCGTAAGCGCCTGCGTTTCACGTTCCCGCTGCGGGTCCACCACAGAAGCCTATCTTGGCGCGATAGGAGAGCTGTCATCATCGTCGTCGGTCGTTAGGCATTGCTTGCCTAGAGGCTTCCGAGCCGCCGGGTGCGGTACATGGAACTTGACGTTGAACTTTCACGTTCCTGCATTGTCAAGTGCCGCCACGCCGCCCGCCACGTCAAGCCTCAAGTTGCAAACTGAAATTCTATTTCAACGACATTTCTTGCATATGAAAGAAGGCCGCGTCGTTCTTGCAGCGACTCCGTCATTCGTCATCATCGCTCTGGCCTTCCAGGACGAGAGAACATATCTGCTCATTCGTTGAAAAAGCACCCATGACGGACGCAGGTCCACTCTGTCGGAACTACGGCTTTCCAGAAGGTTGGTATCAGATCCCTATCCACACTCCGGTCCTGCCAAGAAAGAACGCATGTTCCTCGAAACAGTGGCACAAATTGACACTTTTTTGACAACGGAACCACAACAGCAGGACAAGCCTCGTATTCCTGCCGAACTGGTGTGACCCATGATTGCCGTTCTTGTCATAAATCGACATTGTGGTTTGTTTACCACCTCTGTGTGCTCCTCCTCTCCATCACACACATCTGTAGTACGGTTGACTCGCACCAGCGCGAATGCGTGAAATGACAATTAGTCGACCTACGGCCGTATTGCACCATCGGACTGCAGCGAGAGTCAGAAGATTATTAGACTATGTGCAGATCGCTGACCTTGACAATCTTCGATAAACTTACCACTCATCCCGATCAGACAACTCTGGTGTTCTGCGCTGGTGTTCAACCAACTCGCAACGACGCTGCAGCACAGACAAATCAAGGACGGCCTAATCTGTCGCGCTGCCGATCGACATCCACAATCTCCGCCAAGCTGTATTGTCTGGTCGATTCGACATCAATTCAACCTGACACCATACCGATTTATTGTTGTACGAATAGGTAAGGCAAAACACTTTCGCAAAGTTTGGTCACACTTACACAACCTTAATCGACATCAGGCATCTACAATCTCGACTTGATTGTGTTCCTTGCTGGTTAGCCTCATCAGTAAACCTGCAGATCGGATATGCACGCTCCTTCCCAGAGTTTCCACCGTTGATTAGAGATGTCTCGGGTGCCGGATCGATCCCCGTTGAGTCTCTGCGACATTCCAAAGCTTTCAGTGTTGAGATCCCTAGCGACGAACGATGTTCCTGCACTCCCTTACTTTGCAGTTCTGAAACAACGAAAAGTATGGTTAGGAACATTGCAGTTACTCCTTTCGTCAAGGAAAATCTGGTTGGAAATGCAGATCATGAGCTCTGCCACTGGACTTTGTGGTTCAGCTGTTTATGATGGATATGTACAGCATCAGGCATCCTTTCTTCACCTTGGACGTGTCAAGCTGTCATATAAAAAATTCCGACAGCCTATGCTTCTGCAAGGTAACCCAATTGGTGGAACCGCGTTTGACCTGGGCGGCCTCAACGCAAGGCGACTCAGAGAGCCTGTGTACTGGTTTGCAGATCAATATCTACAGGTTTCTGCAAGTCTTCGACTAAGATCGATAGTGCTGTAGGGTATTCGGTGCAATTCCTTGCCTTGCACACTGGCCTAGCTGCTAGCTCAAGTTGATGGAGATCATCTCTCTAGCATACACCTAGCCACTTTTACGATTCAACCATTTCTTTAGGTGATATTATCGGTATCATGTCAGGTTGTTGGTATCCAACAGGCTGGTCACTACTTATGTTCTGCAAGATATGGCAATCTACTGGTTTTCGTAGTGTCGAAGCAGCGCATGGGAAAGGCCCACATCTGATAAAGCAGCAGGAACACATCGGAGGACTTTCCGCCTATACGCCTATATCTTGCATTATCACATCTCGAACCATGCTGGGGATCCTCTATTGAGCACGTTATCTGCCATGTCTCACCGTCTACGTCCGATCTCTAAATTGTACATCTGTGCAAAAGACCGGCTCTCATCCGGGGGTTGTATGATTGACAAATACTGGCATTAACTCCAACAGGAACGCAAAGCCACAGGAACGCAAAGCCACAGGAACGCAAAGCCACAGGAACGCAAAGCCACAGGAACGCAAACTATTCTGAGTCTTACCCACCGCTCTTCTATGGGAACATGAGGTTGAGGTCATTGGAATTGAGTCGGTGTACGACAGCGGTGTACACGATCATCGCCGTTTACGAGCGGTCTCTGAACAACATGTTCGAAGCCATTGACTTGGTTGAACTCTACCTCTGAATCGTCTGACATATCGTCCTTATATCCCCGAGTTCAGCGATAATGTATCTGGTGCCTTTCCATCTTATCTTCCCAGATCTGCAACCTGACGGAAAATTGTTCCTCGTCAAAGATCATTCCGGCATGCACTTTGGGGAAGAGTCGTCCTACAGCAGGTTGTATATTTGTTGAAGTCTTTGGGTCTCCTGACAGCTACATATGCCAGAACTCAACTTGTCGAGACAGCGATTGTGTTCGATGGTCACCTCATATGCTGTCAGGGTCACCCCCCAGACTTCAACAATCGTCGATCGACCAATCAGCATGTTCTATTTGCCCAGTCTTCAATGATCCACTACGAGGTTTGATAGTGTCGCGGAACACTAACTGCCCAGTGACTACGAAGTACTCCGTGTTCCTTTCCAGAACGGCTCAAACCCATATCATTGTGTGGTCTCGAGGAGTCAGCACGCGACATCGACTTTGCCGACAGAGGGACGAATGTCAACCGCAAATAAGTCAAACCCAACGCCACAAGCGAAACATCCTCTTGCAAACACGCTTCACGAAACAATATATCACTACTGACAGCGCCAATTCAGGACCAACAAGCCTACCTTGTTCGCTCTCAAGCCTCACAGAATGGGTGGCCTGAAACAATTCTCCGGGAGGCCATGCACCGCCACGAGTCAATCAACCACGCGATGACGACCCTTCAATCTATCGAGATATATTACTTCGTAACCACATCCCAAACAACAAATGGATCCACCTTCTCACCCTTTGCAAAAAAAATCTTCCACGAGTCCACGGTGCCTCTTTGCCGACCGGCACTTTTCGCCGTGGTTTTGCTCTTTCATCTATCAATCCTTGTCTGCGTATCAAACACAGCCACACCTAAAAATGTACATGATTTGCAAGGTCGAGATCCGTCAATTACGATATGGCTTAGCGAATCAAGACGTGAGGGACAATCATCGCAACAAGATGGCAGGACTACAGGTGGCTGAGAAGAACCTTTGATCTCAGGCATCACACCCCAGAACATTGCTTGCATTCAACCTTCCTGCAATGTCGGCTCTGCGAAACACACTGGGGAGAGAGATAAAGCAGACTCCGCTTCCGCCCGCTCAGGACCACGATGGCGGATATCGCTTCTGTATATCAATCTACCTGGGTCTGTTGTTGTGGAGCCACAAACCCTTATGCCAGTGTCCTTCATATATCAGGCCTGGAGCCTGTCATTCGCTGGGTGGAGTGGCAGAACTCTATGCGGATATTCTTCATCACGCTAGGTTTACAGACTGCTTATACAGAATGACAACCCTGGTAAGCATTGCTATTGGCTAAATGCCTACCCTTGCCAGGCAAGAAAGTGGACCTCCATGCTAAGCGCCGGATATGGTTCGAGTCTATATACACTGTCTGCTTCTATCTATTAAAAGCTGGGCGGAGGCATGAAACTCTATGCAAGTGTCCTTCATATGCCGAGTCTACTGACTTCAATGTAAAGTATAGATCGTTGCATGGAGTCAACGTACTTGCAATATCGCTTTGATGGTCCAACTGATAACGACCAGTGGTAAGCTGATGTTGCTGGGTTGTCACCTCTTTGTGCCGCAAGATGGTGGAATCGTCGCTACTCATATGTTGCAATCACGCGATACCAGCAAAAGAGGCACGTGGATCTCGAAAATAACATGCTCGTAGGTGTCGTTACCGGGCTCGAGTATCCCTCGATACGGTACATTGAGCAAGAGGTAAGCAACACATACAATAGAAAGTCGTACACGGTCTTGACTTCCTTAATTACTGCTACTTCCAACTCGGTACATCACCAGCATCTCAATGATCCACACCGCATACCTGCAATACACAGACATTAGCATATCTGTCAGAGTATTCGAGAGTGATACCGAATATTGACGGCCTGGATCGAATAGGTCAATATACACCTCATCTCAGTATGAACAACTTTGTGTGCTTGCAGACTCCCCAATTCTGCACCTTGAGATCAGATTTGTGTTGACGATGTAGGAAAAGCACTTCATCATCTGCATTTTGATAGTCGCTGTGAACATCTTGCAGGAAAAGAGAAGGAAGTGGAAATTGATGAGTGGCGAGAAAGGTGATATGACCTACGCACATGGATAAGAAACATTATTCCTCCAAACCCGTACACATCAATATGAAAGCTGAGTCAAATGGAATGAGAAGAATCACTTTTACCATCACAATGATCTAAAAACGCTATGCAAACACCACACTACCCTCTGCATCCTCCTACGCCTCTTCAACCTTAACAGCCTTCTCAACAGCCAAAGTCTTCGTATCCTGTACCGTCACAGTTTTGATCCCCACAGGTTTATCCTCCTCTGTCTTAACATCCCCAGTAACAGCATCTCTCATTACCCCTTCCTCTTTCTCCACAATTTTCCCCTGGGCATCCCTCTGTTTCCTCTGCCACCCAGTTTTAAACAGCTTACCCAACTCAAAGTTTGGGAACGCATGAGCTTCAGTGTTGAAAACGACTTTATCCAAAGGCAACACATCATCAGGGCCAAACAACAGATAAAAGTACTTCAGCGTTTCTGCAAGCCAGAAGGATTCCATGTTGTCGCGTGCGGTGGTGGGAACAGAGGTGACATCGTTGATGGATGTGTAACCTCCATTATGGTCGACGGCTGTGTGTTCGATGAATGAGGAAAACATTTCCCAGCCCCATTCTCTGTAGATATCGTCGTTGGTGATGCGCCACATGTAGAAGAGACTCTCTACTGTCTCTGGGCGTTGGAGATTATGTGCGTCTGCGGGTTTGATGATCAAGTCTTTTTTCCACTCGGCTTCTGGGTGGTCGGAAAGTGTGTCAGGAGATGAGAGAACACCTTCGGGCATCATGGCTGGAGGATCGTGGGTTTCAAAGTGGGTGATTTCGGCGGCGAGGCCGGTGGGGTTGACTTTGTAGGTTGCCCAGCAGGTTTTCATGAGTTGTTTGGCTAGCTCAATCTCGCTTTCTTGTTTCTTGCCCCAGGATGCGGATTTTCTGGCTTCGGCGAGAGTTTTGCCTTGAGTGGCCCCTAGGGCGAGGGTACCTGGCATGAAGCATACTAGGTGATCCATCTTGGAAGAGATAGGTTGGTCTAGGCCCGAAGGACGCTCGCCGAGAATGGTCAGGTTGGCCTTTTGAGAGTAGGTGATTAGATGTTTCTGGATGCCAGCGAGAGACTGGTCCCACATTTCTTGGTAGACAGACTCTTGCTTGGAGGTTTGCAGATACTGCTTGATGAGGTATTCTGTAGTTGTTAGCACAGGCTCGGTTCACACTATCAGCCTGACATACCATAGTAAGAGTCACCACGACTACCCAATCTAATGTTGTTGCCCCTAAAGTTTCCAGTTTGAGCGTAGATGAAGATGGGCAAAAGACCATCCTCCATGCCATTGTCATCAACAACTTGCATGACCTTCTCAGCCTTCTCCCAGTAGTGTACCTCGCCAGTCAACTTGGCCAGATACTTCATCTCAAGTTGAAGACTGGTGGCTTCGGCAGTCGAAGAAGCACCTCCATCATCGTGAGACGGGATGCCCTTTCCAGTATGCAGATTGACGCTGGCGTAAGGTACACCAGAGTTTGAGTCGTATGCGCCGAGTAGACGATCAGCCAGATCAGCAGCCTTTTCCAGATACAAGTCCTCGCTGATGGAAGCACCAGTAGCAGAGTGACTCGTCAAGGGAGCGTAGTCAGGGAAGGTGGTAGAAATATAATGGGCGGATAGCAAACCACCGAGCATGCGAATGGTCGTCTCGAAAGTGTTTACATCGTGATCGACATCGTAGCTCAAAGCGGTCGAAACCCAGTCTCTAGCGTGCGAGAGTTCGGTGGTAAGGTTCATGAGCATCAGAGTGTCGAGAGCATCTACTATGATCCATCCCATGCCACCCTTGACCATATGACGACCTGTCTGGGAAACAGGCTTGAACTCATCATAACCCCAGCCGTGTTGTTCGTATGCCGACCAGCTCAGCTTGAAAGCATCTCTTACTTGATCCCGTCGCTCTTCCCAATTTGCAGGCTTCTTGGACTTGAGCACACTAGGGGTGGATGCGCCGAATAGGCCCAACCAGTAAAAAGCGGTAGTAAAGGCGACCAGCAAGGCAGCGAGGATGCGTTTCCTTCTGAACCATGGTAGTCTACGGGATGACTTGCCTGCGAATGGCTTGTCTTTGTACATGGGCAACGAGGGTCTCCTATCGCCAAACATTCCTCCTATTTTCTCGGCCACTCCTGCGCTGCCTGTCGAAGCATCTTGAGAAGATTGGAACCGCGATCGTCCCGCATCAGGGCCAGTGCGAGGTAGGGCGTACGACATGGTTGTGGGAGGCTACAAGAGCCAGTATAGTCGGGTACAACAAACGGGTCGATTTACTGGGCGGGTTGCTGCATAAGGTACGATGGATTCTGTGCAAGCTGGCCGGTTCGTGATGTCGCTTTCGATGGAGACGGTTGTCCTGGTGCAATGCACCTTGTTTATATAGCCGGAAGATAGTGCAGGAAGAGAGTACGGCAACAAAGGCACAAGTGGCAAAGGGGACAAAATTATTGAATAGGTGTCAAGCTGGCGCATTCACATGCACAAGATCCCTCGCTCCTTCCCCACATTCGAACCCCTGGAGCCTTGGAGCAATCCCCGAAATGCACGAGCTGCTCCTTCGCGTGACCTGAATGACCTATCGACTCACAGACTCCGTAAGAAACATCAATCCGAGGCTTCAACAATGTCTAAATAAATCTCTTCCCAGCCATAGAGCTGCCATCCAAACGCCTGCAACAAGTTTTCCGCCCACCTTTCATTAACATATCAAATACAATAGACATTGCCCATATCACAGGAATATTGGCGCTCCGCGGTTGGCTCGCGTGATGAGTTGACTCTCCTTGAACTGTTCCCAGCCCTGAGGGTCCTTCATCTGCAGCTGCTGCAGCTCCTCCAAATTCGCTCCCATCTTCTCCATGACTCCTTCCCATCCACCATGGGCCACCATCACTCGTAACTCCGGTCCTGAGAGGTCAGCCATTTTTGATGCGATTTCGGCCATATGCGATCCAGGAGCCCATTCGGCATGTGCATCTGATTCGGATGTTTGTACAGCGACGGGTACGTCGATAAGGTCTTGTCGCACTTTGTGTCCCAGACGATGGATGCGACCTTCCTCGATCGCGAGTGCTCTTGATGCCAGACTTACATCGCTGGCCTTCCTCCTCATCGAGCCAGAGCCACTAGCGTGTATCTCGTCCTCATCGAGATCCGACTCGATAGCTGAAGTTTCTGTACCGAACGTGGTAGCAGAACTGGCCATGAAGTCGTTTGACAACGGTCCAGATTCCATAGACTCCAGCGAAGAAGATAGAGAAAAGTTCTGCTGGTGTGGCGGGATATCCAGATGAAGTCGGGTTTCTGGGAACTCGTCCTCGAATCGCTCAATCATACCACTCAAGGTCTGATCAAGGAAGAGCAGACGGCGGTAGTTCATTTCGTCACCAGCCGCAAATTCCTTGGCCAAAGCTGGCTTCAGGCGGTTGCGAAGCTTGCGAGCACTGTCAAGCAGATTCCTGCTGACCTCCTTGGCCTTTCCTCGCCTCTTGTTCTCGCTTTGTGCTGGATCGCCGATATCCCGAGGCGTCGTGGTTCCTGATAACGATATGCTGCCGTGACGTGATTCCGTCTTGTCTTGTCCAAGGAAGTATTCCAATGCTTTGATGATACCATTACCACCGACGATGTAATCGTCGTCGGGGGCTGTCTCGTCGTCGCTGCCATCTGAAGGTCGGTCCCCATCCACGTGTCCCACGAGATGTACCAGCACATCCGGAACCGGTGCTTGTCTGGCGTCTTCGACTCCATGTTGCTTGGAGAGCATAGTGGCTGCAGGAAGCAGAGACGATTGAGCCATAGTTCTGTCCATATTGCGTAGGCAGTATGCAACAATCTGCTTCGCCAACGCCTTGACCACCTCGCTTTGGCCAGGGCCAGGAACCTGCGTCGCAATCGTTAGGATCAAGTCAGAAGAGAAAACAACAACATGACTTACGTCGACGTCAATACAGACGAGTGATTTGGATACTCGTGCAGCAGCACAAAGCGAAGCGTACAAAGCACAAGCTTCCTCCTGACTGTCCTCATCGGTTGCTTGAGATAACGCAGATAACTGGGGGTTCTCAAGAATGGTTAGATGAGCAAGCGAAACACCCTCTGGCAGGACCTATCAAAAGTTAGTATCAACAATCAAGACACTTGCAGGATCTATCTTACCTCAGCCAATGATATTGCCTGCTTCACTGACAGACCCACGTCTACAAGATGCAGTCTCTTCAGATTTTCCAGCTTGGGCAGGTACTTTCTAAGCAGCTGGAGTGCACTAAATTCGCCTACGAACAGGCTTCTATTATGACTGATGTCAATGAAGCGGAAGTCTCGGAGTGTCGTCAAAGTGGGTAGAAGCTCTTTCAGAGAGTTCGTATCAAGACTGCAGTTAGCGAGACCGAGAGCCCAAACCGGACAATTGGAATTGTGTTTAAGGGCTTCAGCAAGCTTACCAAGCTTGCCTCTCAGGTCGTTGCTACCCAAGTCAAGAGCTTGGCAGACCCCTGATCGAACATAGTGCAAGATGTGTTCAAAGCCTTCATCATTGAGCTTGTTACCGGCAAAACCAAGTCTGGCAATGCCACAAGCTGTTGCTCCATCGACAAGTTTTCGGATTTGATAGGGCGCAAGTCCACACTCCGCCATGGTAATCTCTTCCAGGCGAGATCCGCCGAGTCTTCCAGACAGTGCCTTGAACAATGTTTCTGCGGCATCGACAGATTTGCCAGTCGTTTTGGGCATTTGCTGCGGTGCCTTAATGTTGGTATCAGACTCGACTGGCGGTAGTTCCTGGGGAAAATGTAGCATCGAAACATCGAGAGCCTTGATTGATCGGCACATGTACAAGAAGACAGAGATATGCTTCCAGCCAATTCTAGAGATCCTCGGATTGTTCTTGAGAGTGAGCTTCTCCACAATTCCACCCGTAGGTTTGGCAGGAATCTGGCGAGCACCGTTTCGCCGCCTGGTAGGCTGAGGCTTCTTTGAAGCGAGCAAACCAGACAGGACGACGCGCAAGCCCTCGTCGCTAAGGTCTGCATCTTCAAGCAACAGGCGTTTTACAGGGACAATTGCGAGCCAATCACTCAGAGTGACAAAGTCAGCCAATTGAAGCCGAGATCCGGTGAGGTTGAGTTGGGTCACAGTCCCAGGATCGTCAGGTGACGTGCAATCCTCCGCCATAAGTTGTTCTGTGATGCGCTTGAGAATAGGCGACTCTCTGAGTTGACAACATCTTCTGTAAATTCTCACAGGATCAGTAGTCGGGCGATCCTTGGGAGTCGCTGCGCCCGATGGAATGGGTGTTCCGTTGGCTGAAGGACCTTGCGTTGGAGAGATGTCACCATCCAACTCACGAGGGAGCTGGCCACTGTTTTCGGCCTTCTGTCTCTTCTCCTCTTTGCGTTTCTTACGAGCATCATCCTCAAGCGATGCATCGAAGTTGTCTCCAGAGCCCTCAGCCTTGTCGCCGTTCTCCACACTGGTCTCAGGTGGTCCAGCTGTACCAGCATTAGGATTGTTAGTAGATGCAGCAGCGGCGTCCGACTGCTCTTTGCGCTCAGTTTCTGCTTGTGGATGCTTCAGGGCCTCTCCTTCTCCACGCTCCTTCATTTTCTTGTTGGTATTTTTCTGTTTCGAAGAAGCGTCTCCACCGTCTTCTCTGTATCGCGGCCCAGAAGCAATCTCGACATCGACTGAGAAGGCGACTCGTCGCAATTTGGCAGAATCGAGTTCCGGAAGGAGGCACCGCTCGCGGTTCTGGTTGACGTTCAGAACACGTCGCGGGCACACGCCACCATTCTCGCCGGCACGTGGGTTACCAGCATTTTGAGCGCCCGAGGATAGACGACGAGTAAGGTTGGAGAAGAAGGAGCTGTTGGAGTCTTTTGGCCTCTGGGGAACGTATGGCTGTAGTTCTTCGGCTTCGCGGTTCGGTGTTGGTTGTGTGGGACTCGTGACTAGGTTGTCCCTCGCAGATTGTGACGATGGTCCAGCATTCGTGCCATTAGCCTGAGACTTTGTGGTCTGAGGCACACTTGGGGACGGAGGGGCCTGCGAGGAGAACTTGGAGCTGATGTTCGAGATCCAGGAGTTTCTGCGCGAGCTCCTGGTGCCATCGGGGCCCTCTCGTTGGGATCCAGAGCGACTGAGGATACTGGGCCGACGTGACGAAGGCTTGGATGCGGAGTTGGGCGAGTCGGTAGAGTTCGAAGACGGGGGCTGAGCCGGTGCAGTGTCTCGCGGCGGCGAAGGTTGTTTAGAGGGAAGTGGGGGTGCTTTCTTTGATTCTACAGGCGAAGACGAGCGAGAACGGGCATGCGACGAGACGGGTGGAGGGGCATCATCGACGACGCCCGGAGCTCTATGGACATGGGCTTCATGCTCAGGGTGTTCTGCTCCAGCTTGAGTATGCGTGCTGACCAGATTGGCATTGTTAGAGAGCGCACCTCTGTCTCTGTTCGGCTGGTGGAGCCATGATACGTCCACGCCGTGTACAGACTCCATTGTGTTTCGGTTGGTCGAGTCGTGTGTATTAAGCCATGCTCTTCCTCAATTCGCCGTTTGTGTCGAAGTTGTCGCAAACAGCGCGACGGTATATAGCGATTGAACCAAAATGCGACAAGGACTTGGCCCGGGGGGTGTGAGGGTGTTTAAAATGTGTAGCGGGCCGGTTGTCCAAGAGGTCCAGAACGGTGCGTGTGGAGATCCTCTTACTCCTCACTGGTACGCGTGACTCTAGTACTACTTACCCAGTTTGCGCTCTGCTTGTAACTCGTCGATTCTGACAAAACTCTCACCGTCTATCATCATCTGTGCAAAGCACTCGTCTACTCGTCGCATCATGCGTGCGTGAGGTCAGCCTAATTTCTATTCAACACCTTCGGCTCCTCGCTCTTCGGACATTTTGCTTGAGACCATAGCGCGACCGGAACTTTTTGGCGTGCTCCGCAAATCGGCGGACAAAATTCGATACCCACTGCTCTCGCTTTGCTTTTCCCTCGCAATGAACATATTCAATGACGAGGTTGGCTTGTGAGCTCCGCTACCACTCTACGGGGCACGCGAGCTTTGGCGAGTGGCCTGATGAACGGGAGATCGCTTGCATAGAGAGCTTCGGCTCGCTCGTCTTCCGGGATGCACGCTGAGCGCATGCGGCGGTGAGGTGGCTGAATTTGACCGTCAAAACGGCCGACCAGTATGAGAGGGGTAGAAAGAACATCACTTCACGTACTTTGTAGGATAGGACATTCCTGGGTCATCACATCACCGTATATCATTCACAGGAGAGACTGAAAGGTTTGATGACCTTGCTTTGCAGACTTTTTGATTCAAAATAAAAGCAACCACAATTGCCGTAGCATATTGTCCCACCCATGATATCCTTAAAGCAAGGCCATTGACGCCGAAAGCTCCTGTCATAATCGTGGAAGGAAACCCTCAAAACGTCACGAGTTCCCGTCCATTTTTGGCGACCCCATACCCCTTTTGAAAATGCTAATGTAGATGCATTTAGGCGGCAAGAGCCTTGATCTTCTCCTGGATCTTGGCCTCACGCTCAGCCTTGGTAAGCTTGTTGTCGCGGAACTTCTTGGACTCCTCCTTCCAGTAGTCCTTGGACTTCTTCTCCTCACCCTCCTCCTTCTTGAAGGGGTCCTCACGGATCTGCTTGTGGGCGTCCTGGTAGAGCTCCTCAAGACCGTCGGCCTCAATGTCGTCGTCAATGTAGCCCTGGAACTGGGACTTGTAACGCTCCTCA